>CABFVX010005070.1:39336-51497 GCA_902151425.1 Timema shepardi | reverse complement strand
GGGGGGGGGGGGGGGGATACTGATGGATTTATCCTTTAAAAAACCTAAAAAATCAAAGCTATTCTAATATACGAAGTTAATAGTATATAATTTAGTAGTAACATTTTACTAAAACATTGGTGTTTATTTCAAAATGAATTACAAAGAAGTGAATATATGCATTGTAAGGGTAAACAGTTTTAGTAGGACAAGTAAACACATTGGTAAATAGTTAAACGAAAAGATCAAGCTAAAGGACTATATACAATAAACAGCAGCACTCCAGGAAAATGTAGTTGGCCTTCGATTGAAAAACTAATTAACAAATCAATATTTCCAAGATGTTTGTTTCCCACCCTACCTCCCATTCAATACAAAGCTTCCCCCACTGTTTTCCCCGTCGTCTATTATAAGTATCGCCCAGCTTGTTTCTTTTGTTGAACAAACCTTCGAGGTGGTTGTGATATTGGAAGAGAGAAGTGAATAAATGGAGTGGGAAACACTTCCCTACATCTAATATTCACAAACTCTTTCCACAACATCCAGCTCATTCTTGAATGTTGAGGAGAGGGAGGAGAGACTCCCAAAGGTAAAAGTGGCTTATTTACCGGATATATATTAACTCTTGACTACTAAGGTGGTAAAGTAAGGGACGTGAAAAAAAGTTTTGTGTTTTTGAAATTTTTATAGCAAAACCTTTTTGGTCAAAATAATTCAAATATTGCTTAGGTACAAACTTAAATAGTTTAATTTTCTCCACGCGGTGACCTCAACAGATCTTGAATATCAGTCGAGGGTGTCCTGGAATTAATAACTAATTTTTCACTTAGTTTAAAAAGTTTGTCATCTAATGTTACTAGGCTCATGAAAAATATTCAAGAAATATTGATATCACCATGGGAAGATAAATAAACTCTATGTTTGTACTGAAGCAATATTTTATTTATTTTGGCCAAAAAAGTTTTGCTATAAAAACTGCAAATAATCTGGCCTTTTCTCGCGTTACCAATATTCCCACCTTTTGGTTGGCCATCAGTTCATCACAGGTATGTGTGGCAGACCCCGAGGTGGTAGATCAAGGGGTAAGTTCTAATAGGCCAAAGTTTTTTTTTTCGGCTACATTTAAATATTTATAATTTCTGGTTAAGCACGTCGTGATATATTTCCTTAAAAGTCCTACTCATTGTGTTGCTTGATTTTTTGATTCTTATAGCCATAACGTTGGCCCTAAAAAGTTGAAGTTAAATTTTATTTTTATTTTAAATTTAATTTAATTATTAATTAATTAAATTTGAATATTTTAATTTTAATTGAAATTAAACTTTAATAATAATATTGTTTACAATCCTCCCCCTCCACCCACATTCCCAGTGCTTAACAATATTATTTATTGTTCAAACCCTCAACAAACACATTCTTTTCTATTAGAGTGAACTATAAATCACACCACCCACATCGGTGGTAGATTGGTCGCTCTAGTAATAGAATAGATTGCCATTGACAGGAAGATCAAGGTTCAAATCTTTGTTGGGTGTGCCAAGGGTAATTTCTTCCTAGATAAACTCCCACTGTGCCGGTATTCAAATATAGGTAATTTTATCTCAAACCATACCTTCCTCAACTCTACTCACTAGCGTAATTAATGTATGCGTGAAGTCCAAGCGGCTACTAAGACGTGGCGTAAGAAAAAACACTAAATACTATAATCCACTTGAACCTCTCAAACAAAATTCAAAAAATGGAACTTTGGATGACTTTTATCGACTTTGGTATATGTAATTTGGCGGTCTATGTTTCTAATTACCTTTAATTATGTATTTCTTTTTATTTCAGAAAATTATTTTATTTAGAGTAGTAGGCCTGCATAAGTGGGCTCACGGACTAAACGCCGGTCCGCTATAGGAGTGACTCAGAGGTCAGGGTTCAAATCCCGGCTGAGTTTCCTGAGGTGATTTCCCACGTTCCCTGACACGAATGCTGATACATTACCTTCCTCATCCCTACATCCTCAGTGTGGTTAAATGCGGGTAGCCTGGATGGAAAAGTACACCCAAGATGTGCGGAAAATATTTTTAAAACCAGACAAGCCTATTGGAATAAATAAGCTTTTTTTTGGTCAAAAATAAATATTTTTCAAGAATTTGACAAGATTCGATTTGGTAAAAAAATGGACTTGGATTTACTCATGCATTAATTTTCCTCTCAAATAGTGTATTTAGAAACAGCGCCACATTCGGCGGCGACGTCTACAGTTCACAAACTCTGCTAAAGCAGCTCGGCCTCAATACGTCTCCTGTTTCTAATCAAATACAGACGTTCCCTCACATAACCGAGCCACTCTTCATGCGCAAGATATCCCCCAAAGGAATGCAAGCAGCGTGAGACAAACGCACGAAGATACACCAGTGTATCCATGACTACACAAAACCTTGAGAAACCAGAGACCTTGCCGAATTGGATTTCTCTCATAGTCGAATTCAAAGGAAGGCGCGTATTGCTGCTTCGGGAGATCTGCTTTTATTTGATGTTTTGATAGCGAGATGAAATCCTTTCACAACTACTGAGGAATGCGACGTAATCATATAACTGGTTATTTCCACGCGTAAATAATCAAATTGAAATAATAAAAATATGCCGTGAAAATATCGTGCGTTATATACTTTTACGCTACGTAGTCGCTTAATATTCTGTATGGAGAAGATGAAGGTTTTGCAGTCGAATAAATGATCAAGAATGTGGCAGTTGAGCGTTAGTAACCCTCTAAATAAGAACAAAATTGCATTTTCATCTGAAGAGTAGCTTGGGTATGCACTGGTAATCAATTTTGACTCAGAAGTTCCGGTTTCATTCCCCAGCCATGTACACTAATCTCAGGGTTATCGCCAAAAAATTTCACAACCCCTTTCTAGATTTATTGTGATGTGTTTCCTTGAATATTTTCCTAATTCGGTTCCCTAGAATTATATACAGTATGTCGTTAACAGGTAATAACACAATATCACTAAAGAGTACTAAAAATAACTGTACGAAACGATCGTACAAACTTTCTCATGTAGAGTAGATTGTATTAAACCAAATTAAAAAAGAAAATTTTCAATAAACAATTCCTAGATAATTTTTCCTAAGGAAAGCAAACATATTATCTTGTTTATAAAATTAAAATATACTCATACACATTTTAAACAAAATTGTATCAACATATTTTTAATTCAAACTTTTAAAATCAACTCCTCAAATTATTTACATTTGTAAAAATAAAATTACTTTATTTATAGAGTAAAATAATTTCCACGTTAATAAATTTAAGATAAATCATCAAAATTAGTATTAACCCACATGATGCCAAAGGTCCTGGTTTTGATTCCCCCGTCCAGGTGTCATTTTACAACTAATTTAAATTAACTCGTAAAGGCCATTTTTTAATAATTTAACTTTTCTAAAATATTTCATTAGTAAGCCACCCTTGAACATTTTTTTAAAGAAAAATCGACTTGGACCTAATTATTATTTATCACGCAAAATAATGCCCCAATAACAATTTTAGACAAAATCATTAACATTATTATTTTTAAATGTAAGTTTTAAAAAATCAAGCAGCTTCACTATACCAGTTGAGGGTAAGCATGAGGGATGAACCTTTTTTTCTGTCCACAGTGATAACATTTTAATACTTTATTTGTGTAATTAATTTTTATAGGTACTGATAATATATATATTTTTTTAAAGTTAAAGATGCAGATCATATAGCTTGACCTATGAAAACGTGAAAGTATATTTAGTAATTTTCACCTTTATATATCTCCTGCATTCGTAATAGAATCGGAGTGTAGTTAAAAGCCAACTTTCTTGACTTTAGCTCGAAAAACCTAGGTTCAAATACCATCCGGATGTATTAAGGGTGTTTTTTTTTTCTCCTCCATTATATGGTTTCACGTCTTTTTTTGCGGGCGAACTTTGATATGATACACTTTTTTCAAATAAATTTACCCTTACCATTGTAGACCACACGTAAATGTTAGTTGTAGGTAGCCAAAAGCTACATGTACCTTACAAAAAACAAACTATAATTTAACGTACTAGGATAAAATATACTTTCCTTAAATTTGCTTGGTGAATTTTTCGTGTGATATATTACTAAGTAAACAAAATGATGATACAAGCGTGTTTTTTATAAGCCAATCGCTATCTTAGGGCAAAAAAGTCTACAAATTTGACCCTAAAAATTAACGGTGCCAACTGTGCGGTAAACAAGCAAACAAAACAAAAGTATAATAAATAAACTCTGTGCTTGGTCTTCTACAAAATATAGTGTTTATGTAGGACTCAGGCCTTTTCTCTAAACCGCGTACACATGATATGTTTCAGTTCCTTTTCAGAGGAAATAGTTATTTATTTGGCTAGTCTCCGACGACCATCTTTTGACTTTGCGACTGACTCCCCCCACCCCTCAACATTTCTGTTTCCATGCGCAACAGGAAATAAAATACGGCATAGTAAAAAATAACGAAGGAAAGCGAGGGAAGCTAATCCTGAAGGATGTGTAAGGCCTCAAGCTTGCCTTAATCTTTAAAAGAGAAGTCTTTGAGAAAAGATCAAGTCTTTCTTACGTTCCTGCCTCGATGAGCAAGACTAGTACGTACGGTTGAAGGCTTTATGGTATACAACGGTGCTTCCAAAAACTTTAACTAAGCACAGCACCCGTACAACATTATGTAATCGGGAACGGAACTAGATAAGTAAAGTACACACAAAGTTTAGATAAAAAAAATCAAATTAAAATAAATCCATTTTAATTTAAAAATAAATTTAAAAAGGGTTGTCTACAGTTAAATGGTCATAGTAAATGACTTTTAGTAGTAAGGACCAATAAAAAATGTTGTATGCCACCAAAATGGATAAAATCTTACTATTATTATTGGGTGGCAGTGGCGGATCCAGGATCATGTCAATGTTGTGTTATGTTACGCACGATAAAAAAAAAAGACCATCCCGAACTTATAAGGCGATGGTCCAGCCCCCTACCCCCGTTCCGAAAAAAACAAATTAAATTCTAAGGTTAAAAATGGTGCTATTTAAGTATATTTTGTACGTAATAGTTGTTGCTTAAATTTCTTTTTGTTATAAATATCTGTTACCTAACTTTGGTTGCAAGCTTTAATTTACAGAAATAGCCAATGTAGAATATATTTCCTTCGTGATTATAATTTTTAAATTAATATAAAACTGGACTATCAAAAATAAATATGTATAATTCAAGTGACTATATTTTAATAAATAATATTAAAATAATATATAGAGCCAATAAACTGTTTATTACCCTTAGGGTGAATATCTTTATCACTGCTTAGTGCTAAATCTGCAACTGTCAGTGTAATCGAAATAAACCATGTGGTATATTTGCAAAAATTAAGTTTTGTCAAACAAACACATTTATGACCTGTAAAGTCTATTGGCTTTTCCTTTTGCAAGAATTAGTTAGTTTAGCCTTTCTTTGTTCATTGATGACCGCAAGTACGTCTTCAATCTTCTCAAAGTATAGAAACTTTTGCTCTGAAGAAGCTGTAGATACTGGTAGTAGGACAAAAATTTGCAGAATAATCCTCACATTCGGTAAAAAAAAATACCTTGCTGAGCGATTGTCATTTGTTTTCTTGGGCGTGGCCCTCCTTGACGAGCGGGGAGTGTCGGTTCATTCCTCGCTTCGGTATATGATGTCCTGAGTGAGAGTGTTGAGGTGGTGGCTGGTCGACTACAAGTTCGTATCCAAATGGGACAGAGGGTGAGTTTGACATAACTTCATTGTTAGCGTTACATCGCTACATTCTGGAAGTGCCTGCACAGCGTTTTCAGAGATACCCGACTCTGAAATCGCTCCCATTTATGTATCCACTTTGGTCACTATACGCACGGACCTTGGCACACAATACGGGTAACATTGACAATGAATCGAAACTGTGTTGCGAGGGCTGAGTCACACTCCCCTCCCCGCTCCAAACCAACCAATCCAACACCCCTCTTTGGCGCAAAGGAGGGGTGGGCTAGGAGGAAAGCGCACAGAAAAGCCTAGGTTCGGGGCAAAAGTATGAAACATGTTTCGTTCGAACACATCGAACGTATGTATGCAGAAGAGTACAGCATCATCCAATTCAATTTTTTTAAATAGATAAAAAAAATGGGGAGGGAGGCTTATAGCTTCTTCCCCCCTTTCCACCTTGAACCCCTATTTGCTTTGTGGCCTTTAAACAACATAATAAAATTTTAGTATAGCTCCCAGTTTTCCTGGCAAAAAATAATACGATTTTTTAAAAGGTTTCTCTCTCTGTCGCGTGACTTTGGACACAATAACATTCTGAATATTTTGTTGTTGTTCAAGGTGTGATAAATACGACAGAAAATCTTAGTATTTGGAACAAGTAATTTTGGAAAATACCTCTCCAAGATATTTAGAGTATTCCTTTCTCTGAAAATGTTAAAAGTTTTGATACCATTAGCGGATATTTAGAGTAGTCCTTGCCTGTGTTTTTTTTAACTAGACGCCCCTAGAAGCTATTTAAAGGGGTCTATCCCAAGCAAATGTATGAAATGTGTATGCACACAAAAGCTCTTTAGAGAGGTCCTCATCATTATTCAATTCCCGAAAAACCGGCAAGCACTTTTCCCGATGCACCAAATTCTAGCATAGTTTCAGGTTTTCCCGATCAGTGACCACCCTGAATTAGTGTTATTTTATAAATATCGGCAACATCAAAAGTGACAGATGAAGATAACACGATCCGACGCGTGAATACGTGAAAGTATAGCTTGTAACTTTTCTTTGAAACTTGGACTGTATCAAAATTAGACAGTTAAAGGGTCAAATTTAATTCGGTAACACGTTATTTTGGGTTGCCCAGTTTCAATCCAAAGTAAGGACCGAAAAAATATCTCTGTGAAGTGAAAAATTTTCCCATCACAGAATTTTTTTAATTTCCTGACTTTTCCAAGTTTTCTAAGCCAAAATATATTAATTATTCCAGGTTTTTTTTAGTACTGCGTCATACTACCTGTTCAGGTTTAACGACTGTGTGTATTGAATATACTAATGGGTTGGGGATTATGAGGCTTAATTTAGAGGAAGTTCATCCACATTTGCATGGAAAGGGACTGGAAAACCATTTATGAAAACCACCTCCAGTGCACCCGATTGGATTCTAACCACAATCTCCCCATATTCGGCAATCTAGTTCAGAATAAGATTAGCGCGTTAGACCTCACGGCCACTGAAGCGGGTCTATCTTAATTAAATGATGAGTTAATCAGTCTTTATGTCATGAGCATTGCGCGATATATACCGCACGCCGAGGTCTGAAATTTAAAAATAAGTAGCATTTGTGCACGAACATGTGCACCTCGAAGCAAGAATTTTAAAATTTTAGATTTACCTTTTAGCCATTAAGCCCTTTTGGCTATTTAGGCACTATTTTATACATTTTGACCTTTTGGCACCTTTGTCTTATTCACCCCCTATTTTAGATTTAATTATTGTCATTTTTACCCTTTTCATCTATTTTAACCCTTTGTCATTTTGCTTTATAACCCTTTTTGACATTTTTGCCAGTAATCCCCGTCCATTCTATTTTCCTTTTTAATCCTTTTTACACTTTTTAACCTTTTAACTTAACATATTGGCCCGTTTAAAAAAATATATTAGCTTTACTTTTTATCCTTTATACACTTTTTAACCTTTTTACACGTGCTACCGAATTAAATTGGACCTTTTACCACTAAATATTTATCCCGGGCTAAGCCGAATACTCAATGTAAAGAGGGGCCAAAAAGGTAAAAAGACTAAATAATAAAACTTTTTAAAAAAAGAAGGTAAAATAGTAAGTAAAGAGATAAAAGCTAAACAGGCAAAAAAGGGCATAAAGGGTTAAAAAAAAGCCCTAAAGTAAATCTAATGAGAATAAAAAGGGTATCAATTTAAAAGGGATAAAAGGAGTAAATATAATAAAAGGGGTAGAAAATGACAAAGAATCAAAAATAATTATTATTAGCACCACGTCTTACTACCCGTTCGGGCTATACGCTTAAGTACTAATTGCGCTACTGGGCTAGGAATTGGGAAGGTTGAATATAGAAGAAGTGAACCCACATTTGCGTGGAGGAAGAGTGAAAACCATTTAGAAAAAACCTCCCCAGTTCACCTGAGCGAAATTCGAACCTCGATCTCCCTGTCCTCAGCAGTCTTGCTCAACACAAAATTAGCACCACCGAGGCGGGTAAGAGTCAAAAAGGGTAAAAAAGTTAAACGGAGTAAAATTAATAAATGGGGTTACAAACAAGCTAAAATCAATATGAGTGGATCACTTTATAGTACCTTTTTAACCTTTTTTGCACATTTTACACATTTTTAACCTAAAATAACACCCTTTTCTCTTATTTTCCTTTCCACCCTTTTAATATTGCTCACACTTTTTAGCCTTTTTGCCGTAAAATATTTCTCCCGGACCAAGCTTAATATTTAAATGCTAGTATTTATATGCGAAAATATTGCAATTTTTTCGCTATGATTATTTTTTAAATTAAATTCTTGCCCAAAAATTATTTAAGACCAATATAGCTCTTTTTTTTTCCAAAATTCTATGAATCAATGAACCGACACAAAGTTATGCCCTTCTATTTATTATTAAAAAATTATCGCAAACATCTTTGTAAATTATAATTACTTAAAAATGTCCCAGACTTCCACGTGAAGTTTCCTTAGTACCATAATAATATTTAATTGTTTCCGAGCTGTGGCGGGATCAGTTTATTAAAATGCCCACATCTCCCACTGCTCTTCCACCACTTTTTATCCCTTACTAGTCTATTATCCTCATCTATATAACTCGAACACTTCTTGATATTTTATGCTTTTCCCGTACCATTGTTGAGGTAAAGTAATCAATGTATGGGGCTGAAATGTAGTTAAGCTAAACTTTCATATGAGGTGTACAGAATGAAATATTGATAGTGTTTATATAATAATAATAATAATAATAATTATTATTATTATTATTATTATTACAATTAATATAATTGATGTTAGTATATACTATTTTTTCCAAATACATAATAATATTAATATTTCATTGAAATACTTATAAAATTACTATTTATGGTATTATGAAGGATATTATCAATATTTTAATTATGTCAATGTACACTAAATTTCAGCATCATGCATTATTTTACCATAACAAAGTTACGCAAAAAACACAAACTATCAAGTTTGACCCCTTTTAACTCGTGAACTGTATTTATTAGAAATCAACGAATCAGTATTTACTTTTTAAATTTGTGCGATATTACTTTGATTATGAAAGTTGAATGACCTTAAGTCACGAAGAAAATGTGCGGGACTTGTTTTCCATTTTATGAACTTCCTTTATTACATTAAATATTCGCGGGGTGAAAGCATCTTGGCGGCGTGGGATATTAGCTGTGCTACTCTCAATGAATTGGGGTTGGGAGGCTAGTGAGGGAGGGTGTGTGTAATAATGTTGTGGGAGGATCCAAGAACCCCAAACCTCTTATAATATTCCGGTGAGTGATGGGGAGGCCATTTCACCGACTAAACAATATCTCGAGGCTCTTCACACACGCTGACGATGTTGGTATCGATCTCGCTATTAGCACATTACACTTTTAATTAAGTTTCAGGGGCGTAGGTCTTTGGTGACGGTGGTTGGAAATCAGTTTAAGTAAATTTAGTGACGACGTCACCAAAAAAAAACTTACAACTTGTTAACTTAAATTATTATTTAAAGAGCCATTTCAGTGTCGGCGTACCTTTTTAATAGGTATTAAAAATATTAAGAAAAATGACTTACACAAATGAAGAGCTTGAGAATTATGACACAAAATTGTAATTATGAGGTATTAATACAAGGATTTAAAAAATCAATAATTCACATGTTTCTGCTCTAATTTCATACAAACCTTGAAATTTAAAAATTATTATAAGTAATCTTGCTGCTTATGTAAGGAAGTGTATGAACACAATTCAATGTTAACTCTTGTCCTTGTTGGGATATAGCTCATTATTGCCCCAAGCCCTCCAATTTCAACCCGTGAACCAAAATCGAAGCATTTCGATATTTACTGGCCGAGAAGTCGGAGCGGTATTCAGTTTCTTATTGTTCCAGAGTCTGAATCCACGCATGCGCATATCTTATCGAGTTCGACAATCCTCAGACAGTCGATTAAAAAAAACTCTGTTCTAGGTTTGAACTGGGTCTTAGCGGTGCAATTGACCTCGAGCAAATGGAGACCGTACTGGTGGTGAACTATATGAATCTACCAAGCACCCCAGGTCCAAAGCCTCATCGCTCTCAACCAAAGTTGATGACATATTTTTTGTGCATCGTCTTATTACTAGAACGGGGCTGTGTGGTAGGGATGAGGAAGGCAGAATTTAGACCAAAATTTACGAGGATGACAAACTATTTAGTGAAGAAACGCGTAAGCTACACCCAAGCAGAATTTATACCCTAACCACCCTGTCACCGGCAAACCAGACCAGACAAGACATGACTGGCACCTTTATCTGCCTGCCCACCAGCTCGTGTCAAAACCAAATTAAAGTTATTTCAGAGTGTACGAACCAACGACCTATGTTGCCACTACTTTTAATAATTACATGGCGGATGTGTAGTGATTAGCTCACGCTGAAAACAGCCCCCTTCGCTTTGCAGTATCGAGCAAGAAGCCAATTAGACATAATTACATGGCGTAGCGGGGCGTCATGGTCGCAGACTGTGGGGATGAAGCGAACAGTGTCAATCCTCTGTGAGTGGGAGAGGGTTGTTTTATTACAAACGCTTTAACTTCTGGAGATTTGTTTAAAGCACTGGTTAGAGTATTATTTAATTATGTAAAAACGTTTACAACAGTTTTAAATTATTAAATAAGTTGTTTTAATTGTGCACCGAGAAATCGAGCAATTCATTACCAGAGGGTTAACAAATGTTAGTAATATAAGAATAATTTTTACAACTGACGATGTTACACAAACATCACTTAGCAAGATAATATAAGAATTCCCACGCATCGGGTGGTACACGAACCAAACGACTAGCTCGTCTGAACCAAATTAGCCAGCAAAGGGGAGAGAGGGGTTCAAATCCTGGCTAAAAGGGAGTGTTCTTTTTAATTGTTTCTCGCGCTCCCTCCATTAAAATGTGGACATATTTTTTCTAAGACTCTACTTTTCCCATTAGTTTGTTGTCAAAAAGCGCAGCCCATACGAGCGTTAACACGCGGTGGGGAAAACAAACTTTATTGTTAAGTGTTACAAATATGCCTACAAAGATTAGTGATATCGTGGAGTAGTTTATATTTTTCATGTAGGCCTACATTTTGTTATTAAAATGTTGCCAACTCGGGTTGTTTGGATCTCGTCATCCAGAGCACCTACTCACCCCTACTCTTGGCAACATTCCACACGAGTCGCCGCCACCGAACACAAGTAGAAGGTAAGCCACGGTTGGACCTACCCCCCACCCCCTTCCCTCTGCGTTACAATGTTTGGTTACCCCTGGGAGCGACGAGCTACTCCGCAATGTACACAAACTTTATGAGATTTCGGTGAAACCAAGTTTAGTCCCTTGGGTCAAAACTAGACAACCCTAGTCCCCCCCACCCCCTTTCACTTTCATCGCCTCTCACAGACGCACAGCACAATCTGAGAGAAGTCAAGACTCACAAGGATGTCTCTCAAGACTTCACAAGGGTGGAGTAAGTCTCCCGATGGTGCAGGATTGCGCCACTACAGGGCCATACACTCATCAATAAAGGACAAACTTTCTTTCTCTGCATTATAAATATATAAATATATGTTTATCTGGATGACATGCGCAACAATGAGTTTTTAAATTGAAAAAAAAAGGGCCTAGCTTTTAACAAAACAAACAAATATACGTTCGCAATACAGCACTGCACCGGGATCTGGAAATGCCTACCATCAAGGACCACTTCCTGAAGCTGGCGCAGTCTTTCTACGACAGGCTTCCCGGTGCCACCAATCATCTTATTCAGGGGCTTGGGAACTACGTCATTGACCGTGGAGGGTGTCACTCACGCCCCAAATCCCTTCTCGGATAAGCTAGAAGTGTAAAACAGTGGTTTAGGAGGCTCTGACCCAGCGCCCCCCCCCCCCC
>CABFVX010005070.1:0-34566 GCA_902151425.1 Timema shepardi | reverse complement strand
ATATATATATATATATATGCGTAGTTACTACGGCTAGTAAGATATCACAAAATAAATTCAAGGTATT
The DNA here is from genome assembly GCA_902151425.1 of Timema shepardi. Taxonomy (NCBI): domain Eukaryota; kingdom Metazoa; phylum Arthropoda; class Insecta; order Phasmatodea; family Timematidae; genus Timema; species Timema shepardi. The sequence goes on along the minus strand of CABFVX010005070.1, from coordinate 34,499 downwards.
CATTCGCCATTTTTGAAATATATTAAAAATGTAAATAATGTAGTTTAAAAAATTGTATTTTATAAATCCCCCACGATTTCATGATACCACTAAACGGCCTGTTAAAAATTCTAGCTAATGTACCCATATCGATGGGTAGACGGGATAAGACGTTAACCTAGTCTAAACCTGTTTTCTAGTGATGGGGAGGTCAAGGTTCAATTTCCTTTTACACAAGTGCTGTTATAGTTGCTATAAACTCTACCTTACACCTACAACATTAGAGTAAAATATGCCGATAGATCGGACGGGTAGTAAGACGCGGAGCAAGCCCACGTGCACGAATATAATGGAACTAAATCAGGCAATGGACATTTAAACGAAAGGTATAGAAACCATACAGACTTGGTCAGTATGTTTGCTTGTATACCATTCTCCAAGTGATTAATACAACTTTGAGTTTACTTGCAATCTGGAGGATCCACCACAACAAAAATAGATAAAAGGTAACTGAAACTAAAGTACCGATTTATCACTGTACCACCACCCTTTTCTCTCACTATTCTAATCCAAATAGGAATATATAAATATGATCATAAATCACGAAAAAAAGAAGATAAATCGCAAGCAAAAAAAATAATGAAATACTTGAGAGCCATGAAATGCATGCTAGTGTTTTCATATTATTTTTATTTCTAAACTCTTTCCTTCGTCTCGTAAATCTAAAAAGGTCTGACTTGAATCACTGCCACGGCGACGCTCCCCGGTTTGCCGCCGAAGATTTCCCCGGAGGACAGAGGTAGAGAGAAGAGGCTGGCGGTCCACGACGTGGAAGAGGGAAGAAGGACATGCCACTCATTTCTCAGGCGGTCGTGTCACGTTGGTACAACCCCTCCGCCAACCATCCCGTGTGATCAACAAACTTAACGGTAGGCCTACTGATTCCTATGCAGGCTTATTTGGCATAAAACACTCACACCGGAGGTCACTTGGTTTAAAGTGTCTCAGACTTGCGATGGATTGGACCACCGGTTACTAGGAAACCAAGGTTCGACTCTCGACCCCGTTGTAGTCATATTGTTTTTCCAAATGTGTTTTATAACTGAGGGTTTCTCACGCTCTCTTAACGCTAATTAGTTTGCATTTTCTCTATTATCAAATTCCTTACCCCTAGCATTTGGATTAAACCATTAATGACCTTTGCGTTAGGAGTAAGTCTACTAAAAAAAAAAATGGGGTGTGGCTGTGTCATGGACACGGCCGTGTGTTGTACGTGAATACGTTTATGTAACGGTTTTTTTAAATAAAATATTTTTATTTATGTATTTAGGATAAAAGCAAGGAAACAAATAATTATTGTGTTACAATATAACTTTATTAATTATAGGTCTGTGATATGAAAAGTACGACACAAATGGCATACAAGATACATCGAGATTTCTGGTATTCTAACACCTTATTATATTCACTGTCACTACTTTAAACTAATGTTTTATATACAATCGGTGACCTGGCGGTCTAGGGGTAAGGTGTCAGACTTCTATGCTGGCGGCCGGGGTTCAATCCTCGGTCCCGGCAAGGATTTATCTGAATACCAAACCCTTCCTTCAACTCTGACAAGATATCTTGTGAATGTGAGGAATGCCAGGCCTCCACCGTGGTTCGGATTTCACGTTAAACTGTAGGTCCTTCATTTCATCTCCCAATCACCCTACTATTACATATTAGCGTAAGTGCGTATAACCCGAACGGGTAGTAAGACGCGGTGCTAATAATAATATATACAATCGATAGATTTTGACGACAGCTGACGATTAAAACCTAAACGAACATCGTAGATTCTCCGAGTCAAAAGTTATACTAATTGCAAATCTCGATACGCAGCAAAATAACCTCAAAATGGCGGCGCTTCCCCCTCCACCGCGCGCGATGCGTCACTGTTCTCGCGTATCGTAATGCATTCTTTGAACCTTTAGCTATCCAGTGGTATAATTTAATTTTGGATGTAGAGGATAAATTCGAAACTACAACGCCAAACTGTATCCCCCGATTTTGTTATCATTAGGTTTTTTGGATTGCCCCCGTATGGTAGCAAATTTAAAGACGTATTCGCGTCAAAAAGTAATACAAACTATATTTGAGACAAAAACATAAGTATAATATCATATTATAGAACTGACCAGGGGCTCCCGCAGGAGGGGGGGGGGTAACAATTTCCTCCCTGAGATACTGAGGTTGTTTAAATATTAGAATAAGGCTAATCCCGCCCAACAGTGCTCTTAACTAGAGCTCGAACAGTGCTTCTAGTCAACAAATAGAGTTATAGAATATAAGCAATAAACTAATTACTAGTGCTCTCGCCAGGCCTCCTGCTGATTTTAGGATTTATAGTTTGGCGCATGCGCGAGAAATTCACCATTCAAATCGTCAAAGTCAAGTGTCCACACACGAATTTAGATAGATTTGTAACATTTTTCTTAAGTTATGTCTTATTTTCAAGACACAAGGATTGCTTCAAAAAGCGTATTTTGAGGCTACAGTTTAATAAATGTTCCCAAAGGAGGTTTGCCCCCCTTCCGCTCAGACAAATCCTGCAGGCACCCTTGACTTGACCAATTCCTTTTTGAGGCGGTGGCGTGTGAATTAAAAGAACCCATATTCAGTTAGAGTCGGGAACATAGATGACTCATCCTATAATTATTCTTCCTTGACTTGGAGCACTGGCTCTGCCGCCACACTTGACAAGAGGGTGGCCCTTGGAAAAGTGGAGTAATATTTCAGAGAGGTAAAAGAAATTTGACATTGAAAGGCTGATTCTATACATATAAAAGATATGAACATCCTTATGCACCTTGAGGGCATAACATGTATCTTCCGGACCCATTTTGAATAGCTTCTAAGGAAAAATTGGCTTTTATCGAAGTGGGTATTTATGAAACGCTCTTAGGCTTTCATCAACTTTTGATAAATGTCACGTGGTCCCCGGTTCCATGAGTTACGCCGAAAGGGGTTTATACAGAATTACATAGCAATGTGAGTTTTTAAACTAAACAAGTAGCATAATATAATTACAAAAAATATTCAACGAGTTTAATGCCAAAAATATACGTATTGTTAATATTCATTCTAGATTCATATCAGATTAAATATCAAAATAAAAAGGTTTGGAAATAATTTTCATAAATCATCATCATTATCATCGGTTCTAAGCCTGTGGCTGTGTCATCTTAGTAAAATGCTTCCATCTTACTGTATACTGTATACTACTATCTCATATACTGATTATACCCCCACCCCCACTCATTCCTAATCCTGTTTCTCCTCGTGACAGCTAACATGCTCCTAACAAACTTAATTCTCATGGCCTCCACTTTCCTAGTCTCTCTTACATTCAATGTCTATCCTGCTGCTGCATTAGCGACTATAGCAGGTCTCTTACACGCCTAGTGAACGTCCCCTGGCTTCTTATTAGATCCTCTCTACTCCTACCCTTTTTTATGAATAATGTCTCAGAATTATAACGAATAACATTTTTTTTAGCCCATAAAATTAATCTCATAGCACTTTTATTGTTTACCTAATAACCCCGGGTTCATTTTCCAACAAATCCATTTACTTATTTGGGTGTGTTCCCTTTGGTCAATTGGTTCGGTATAGGCCTGGGATTTAGTTGTTTGTTCCTAAAATTTGTTATGGACAGGTCGCTAAAGCAAACTATTAATGAATAATGCTTTAAAAATAATGTCGTGACACATGTAGAAAAACCACCGCGTGGTGATTTTAAAATATAAAGAATATATGTTATATTGTATATTTGGTGTTTGTTTTTTCTGTACCTGAACCTGTTCTTTATGTACTAGTGGATTTGAAATAGCCAAGTTTTTTTAAGTTGTATGTTTCAAATATAAGATAGGCATATTTAGGTACTGTGTTGAGTACGATTAAATAATTATTTATTATCTACTATACGAGGTCCTTGGTATATATATGAAGCATGGTAATTACTTGAACAACACCAATTAAAATAAAATCAAGGACTTATGAATGAATCCAAATGCATGGAATTTATCCTATATCCTTTTGAGGGGCATTTTAAAAATCGTCATCAATGGTTGAATACATGTGTAGAGCTTTAACTTATGAAATTATCGGTACACACACAAAGTAGATGCAAAACACAACCTAAATTACCAACTGCTACACGGACATTAGTGGCTTTAGTAATAATTCAAAAGCGCTATCATTTCTGAACGTCTCATCAATCATAACGCAAATTAAACCACGTAATGGTGCGTGTGATATATGATGAAATAGCAGTAATTATTTTACAGGCCATTAACTTCGAAACCTAGTTGAAAATATTAATGAAATATATAAAGGAAGAAAGATAAATTAACGATCTATTAAAAGGTGTACAACTTCTGTGATAAAAACAAGCCCCAACAATTTAACATTAAGTTAAATTAAAATAAGAAACTTTTAAAAGAAAATATTAAGATGCTCTTATTAGTATTAACTATCCAAAAACCACTATTTGATATTGATTCAAATTACCAATGCTAATGCTAATGTTTTATGTTAATTTTGAATGACATGCTACTAACTTTTATTATTGATACCATGTGGCTTAAGCATCAGTCTGAGCTATCCGTATCTAACCATAACACTGAGGTACGAATGAGAAAGGTATATTCTCCTTTTTCCCCATTTATTTAAGGTATTTAACGTGCACTTTCTGAACCGACCGATTATATAATCACACGTTTATTAACTTAAATCTAGAAGGGACACAGCATCCAGCCCTCGGACGTTAATTAATCACTGTGAAAGGGTAAACTCACATTTCACAAATGATACATTTTTCGACCATGCCAGAAATCGAACCCGGTATCCTTAGCTCAGTATACAGACATGCTACCAACTGAGCTAAGGTGCGCAACGTCTTACAACCAGTTAAGGTTATTCGGAATGACTTAATTTAAATTAAATGTAGCTGAATTTTCGTGGAGGGAACGTTGGTAACCATTCAGGGTAAAAACATTCTCACTACACCCAGCTGGGATTATAACCTTGACCGCTCCATAAGACCGGCCCAGCATACTGCGAGAGTGACGGCATAAGCCACACGACCACAGATACCAGTGAAAGAATTAAGCTGTTTCCTTGATGATTATGATTAAGGTGGGTTGGAAAAGAAAGAGAGTTGAGGTTAATACAACAATATAACAATTTTTATTTGGGACATAATAAATAAAGTAGCGCTTTAGCTTGATTTTCTACAAACAGTAGTATCAACAGGAATTAATTAATGTGTAAAAATTAAACTAAACGTATCTAATGAAGTATTGAATGTATTATGGTCAGAAAATATTTTTGTTACGAAAACAGCAAGATTACTATACTAGCCTTCACCTAGTCATACATCCAGTACTAACAAGCTTAAGAGAAAAGCATTTTAGAATAACGAAGCGGACAAACGTTTCAAGGGTTGATCGCTTGCCCTTTGCTTCTATTATGATTTGTATTTAATATGATATGGTTAGAGCAACCCCCTATTTTTTCGAATATGAATAAAAAGTGATACATGTACAGTTCTCTGCACAAAGGACCAGCTCCTTAGCACAATATTCTAAATGCTTAGTTGCGCATGCATGCATCGGTTAATTCACAGATATTTACAGCTTCTAATGAATGAATGATCTGAATATATAATTGATGTCTCATATATGCTAGATCATATAATATATGTAAAGTCAGTATAAGTTAAAATGAAGTATTTAAGTGGTAGACCTATTGAATCAATTAAACTGTAAGTGGTAATCGATTGATAAGGTTTGATGTGCTCTGAATTTTTATTTTTTATTTTTAGTTAACGGTACGATTTAATGCCTGTAATTACTATCGATAAGTTAAACTAGCTATCCTAAGTAAACAGGATGCAAGTGGTGACGTTTTTAAATAGATAAACCCGCTTTAGCCTAGAAATAAGAATGAAAACTCGGCCTGATTCGGAGGCCCAGAGCTATGCGCGCTAATATCCCGCATAGTATGATGAGGATGATGATGATATTCAAAAAGGCCCTTGAACTACGTAATTTAGTAAGGATTACGATATCTCAATAGGGTATAATTATAAAAACGGCAAGACGCAATCATACCTACGTTTTCATATGTTATATTATTGTTTGGAATATTTTAAAAATAGCCCATAAGCTATAAATAAGTGATTTTTTCTTCGAAAACAAGTATGCAGTATTAGATATATTGTAAAAAAAAACACTACTCTTCTATCCATTTTGAACAAAATTGTTTGAAAAATTTTAAAAATATTATATAATTTTAAAAAATCAGTAAACTAGCTTTAATTTAAATCTATAACAATTCATCTTTAGGTATGATCGTAAAACACATAAATATTAGGTTTGAAAGAAATTCATACATCAGTTTTGGCTGTAGCCCATGATAAGAGTAAAAATTGGAAATCTTGCCTCACCCTAGAGCTAAACCACTTTATAGAGGCCATGGCGGAGGGGGAAGGAGGAGTCTGTAAAACCTGAATTGATTATTCAATTATCTACAAGTATGAGTTATTACCGTTACTGACCCTGGAGTATAAATATCTTAAAATAACGGCTTAGGATAATTTAGAGCAATTTCTACTTTTAGTAAAAGATAAAAATAAGAAAAGAGGGAGGAAGGGAAGTCTACAGGAAAACAGGTATCGAAGATATAATAATCACACACGCATATATTGACTGGCCACAATTTCATGAATTGGAAACAAAGAGACTGAGTAAACAGGAATTTGTTTTGTGACCTGCACGCTGTTTGCTTAATTATAAACAAGTGAATAAACGCCATCACTCAAATAGGTATACGAGTGTTTTTTTATATAATTTGCTTGGATATAATTTTGCTAACAAATAATTGAGCTAGTAGTTTTTAACTTGTTCGGGTAGGCAGGCCTACATTAGAATTAGTATACGCTGACTTGAATTGTTAAATGTGCTAAAAGGAATCAAATATAAATTAATATAATAAAATAATGCAATACATAATGGAATTAATAAATACAGAAAAATTATGTAATACTGGATCTTAAGTAAAAAAAATTACATTGATTACATTTTTGTCAATGAATACGACATTGCATATATATATGGAAAAGTCCTTATTAGTTAAATGCAACTTAAAATGGAAATGATAATTATTATGATCAGCATTCTAAAACTCACTTAATAGGGTGTACAATTTTCTAGTTTTTTTCACCGCATCTTACTACCCGTTCGGGTTATAAGGCTATGTACTAATTAGACTAATGTGTTAGGGATTCGGAAGGTTTAATTTAGAGGAAAAGGAACCCCTATTTGCGTGAAGGGAGAGTGGAAATCCATTTAGGAAAAACAACTCCAATGCACCTGACTGGTATCTAACCTCGATCTCCCAATCTTCGGCATTGTGTGAGTAGCACCTTAGATCATGCGGCCACCAAAACGGGTACCTTTTTATTAACCGCGTCTTATTGAATGTTCAGGTTATACGCCCTTGTACTAATTACCTTAGTGAATTAGGGATACTAAAGGTTGGATTTGTAGGAAGTGTACCAGCATTTACGTTGAGGTAAAGTGTTTTTTGTTGTTGAAAAATCACTCTCAGTACACCCGACCGAGATTCGAACCCCTATTTCCCTGCCATCGGTAGCCTAGTCTAACACGAGAGTTACGCCTCAAACCATACGGCCACCGAAGCAGATCATTTAATTGTTATAAAAAGGTTTTAAAAAATTGAACAATTTAATAGTAATATAGTGGTGACAATGTTTGTTGACAATATTGTTAGATCTTTTGACACTTAATATGTCTTCTTCAGTATGAAGTGAACAAGACCTTGCATGGTTTCACTATGGTGTAACGTAAATTCTATGTTGTAATACATTAAGACCAGCCTCGGTGGCGTAGTTGGATAACGCGCTAGTCGTGTTGAGCCCGACTGCTGAGGACGGGGAGATTGAGGTTCGAATCTAGATCGGGTGAACTGGGAGTGGTTTTTCCTAAATGGTTTTCCACTCTGCCTCAACGCAAATGCGGGTTCACTTCCTCTAATTCAACCTTCCCAATTCTTAATTTATTAGCGTAATTAGTATTTAGAGCGTATAACCCGAACGGGTAGTAAGATGCGGTGATAAATAATAATAATAATACGTTAAGGTGCAGCAGAAGGGCGCACGAGTAATTTTACCGTTTTTATAGCATTACATTTTTTTGGCAAAAAAATAATCAAATATTTCTCCAGTAGCAATGTAGAGTTTAGTTTTATGCAAATGTTAATATCAACAGATCTTGAATATCTGTAAAAGGTGTCCTGGAATGTTGTCAACACTTTAAATAAAGAGAAAATGTTTTGACAAAATTCCAGGACACCCTTGACAGATATTCAAGATCTGTTGATATTAGCATGTGGATAAAACTAAACTCTATGTTGCTACTGGAGAAATATTTAATTTTTGCCAACAAATTTATATTATATACAAACTGAAAAATACTTGCACTCCCTTCTGCCGCACCTTAAGGTAGCACTGCTACCTTTAATAATAAATGGAGTGTTAACTTCGTTAACCCAAAGGGTAGCTGTCCTCTTAATAAATTACACTATGACCCCTTATTGTTGGCCATACCATAGTATAATAATGCAAGGTAAGCTTACTACCTTACCGGATAAACAACGGGTATATATTCTACCTTTAAAAGCTTATTTTTAATTTTTAATATATTTTTTCTGAAAATAAAACATCATCTTAATCTTGGTGTTTAGTCCAGTTTAGCCTCTTGATCTTACAACAAATTATTCTAGGTAAAGAGAAGCGCATAAATAATGCGCAATGGTCGACCGACCGGCGACCGCCAATGGCATGACGGGAGGCAGTTTAGGAAGTAATGTTAAGTGGGACGAGTCGGGGCCTACGCTAGCTACGGGCCTGCATGCTACTGGCGTGACGTCACAGAGAGAGGCGGTAGGCTGCCGCTGCGCTCCATTAGTTAGCACGGGGTTAACTCGTGACGACCAACTAAAACTCTATTTTTACAAGTAATGTTACTGCCTAGGGTTTATTATGGGTATAGCGTTATTATGCAGCATTCTTACTTGAATATAATAGTGAATTGGTTTAATTTACATATAACCTAGCCTAAGCCATACAATTCAAATACTGTAATACAACGTCAAAGCAATAGCATTTACAGATATAATTTACTAAAACCATTTCCCAATATCGTGTCGGCTACCTATTTTTTCTAATTGAGAATCTTTGAGTAATTGTTTTCTAGGCTATAGGTTTTATCATTTTTTGACAGTTTCATAGCAACATAGTAATTTTATGTAAGGCAATAAAATATTAAAAACTATTACATGAAGGCAATGCATGATATTTTTAACTTTTTGTGGGACTAGATCAAAGCTTACCGGTAAAGATTTATTTTCACCACGTGCTAAATACATTCAATTAAATTCATTTAAGTTGTCCTACTTTTTAAAAATCATCAGAATACAAAATCACTAAACAAATCTACAAACAGAAATAATAGAATAATATAGGTTTTTAATTAAACTTACCAAGGGATGACATTAATTGTACAAAAGCTCAGCGCTTCTGTTCTTCTGCCCATCACCACAAAATAATAAAATAAAAATAAGCTAATTATTTCTCTTCACTCACAGTTAACCACTTTTTTTTTACCAAAACACTAAAAAAAGTTTTTATCCAGACAACTTTTTTACTTTTCGTTTTTCATTTTTTTTCTGGCTTAATCTGTCTTTGATAACTTTGGTGTAATTATTAAGAAGGATATTACAAAAAATTGAAACAAGCCTCTTTACAATATAAAAATGAGGTGATTTACATTCAAAACAAATAGATGAACACAAGTTTGAACTCTCCTTTAGCAAGTCCATTGCTAAACTAAACAACATGTTTTTTTGAGACTTCTTTTCCAAAAACATTTCTTCGTGAACTGGGCTTGTTAAACGTTTGAATAACTTTAAAACGTTACTTAAAATATGCACAAGTTCGGGCTTCGGTTTTTTAAGACCCCCTCTATCAATAAACTTTAAATATTGGGTGTTTTCTTTCGCAGCAACATCTTCTCCTGCAATAACACACTCATACCTCATAACATTCTTACACGATGTACAGTTTTTAAGTTTTTCGATCTTGTGAACAGCGTAGCCTGCTATGTATATCAGAGTCATTAGTTCATTTTGTGAAGTTTCTAAGTTTTTAACTTCATCATATACATTTGGACAGTCTGCCAAAACATAACTTTCAGTTAGTTCCTTGTCTCTTTCTTCATCTTCTTCTAAACTTAAATCTTTGATGGAGAACTCTCCCGCTTTGTATGATTGTATTTTTAACAGAGATATGGCTTTTATTTTTCTTTCTGATTCCAGAATTTCCGTCACACTTATGAGGTAATTCCCTCCACTCATCTGGCGGTATTGACCAAACCTGGACTCTATGTTATCATTCTGAAATTTTCCCAATAAAACATAATTTAGTATATTTGTGTCTAGGAGATACTTACACATCTCTATCATTGCTAGGGTTGTGTGTGTGAAAGAAAATTCAGTTTCTGCGCTCAGTTTCCCACAAAGACTACCTCGTATCTTCTTTTCTCCGAAATGATCAAATGAAGACCATTGTTTTAACCAATCTACTAGACTTATAAGAAATGTAATTCTTTTGTCAATGGTCGATGTGACAGGCTTTCTTAGTTCATCTCTTAAAGCAATCCCGGAAAATTTACTTTTAGTATTAACAAGGTTCCACCAAGTTAATATGACTAAAATGAATTCACAAGTACCTGTTATGTCCCCTCCAATGATTTTCAGGGCGGCAATGTTTTTTTCATCAAAAAGCCTGTGACATAAAGTTACGTTTTGCCTTTCTATGTTACTAGGGTACAAAACTTTTCTTGATAAACTTGGAGCCAATTTCACTGGCTGTTCTTGTTCTGTCCTATGCAGGGTTTTAAGATGACTTAGGCTGGCACACATTCTGTTTTGCGGGAAATTTATTTTAGATAATTCCGATTCGGACGTTGATATTTGCTTTAGTAGGTCCTCGGGTTCAGGAAATATTAAGGTTTGGTTTGTATCTTGTTGGTTCAGCCAATTGTTTCGAATGCATTTAAATATATGCTCTGTGTCAAATAACAAAAATACCTTGTCTGCTTCATTGTAAGGGTTTGTGAAAAAAAGTTGCATTTCCCCCCCACACAACAAGTCAAACATTTTTCTGTTCACCCTATTGTTGTCCGATATAATGCTAACTACTCGAAACCTTATTGAAGTTAGAAGCTCCAAGACACTAAGCATCAGTTTGTGAAGATCTTCGCCATTCATATGAATTTGGGGGAATAGGCCAACAACGTCTTTGTAATTGGATGTTATGGAGGAAATCATAAAAGTTTGAACAGTTTCGGCAACCTGAGGGCCTCCTCCTTTTATCACCATGCCTTCAATTTTCCCACCTTTGTAAGTAACATCGGGTCGTACATAGACCTCATCAACTAAAATATTTACAAATAGTTCACTGCTTTCTAATAGATCTTTCTTTTTCTTGAGGTAAGAACCTTGTTGTTTACTTATTCCTGATGTTCCAGGACCCAACTTCATTTTGAAACTATCTAAATATCTGTGGTGAGGCAGAGTTAGTATTTCACTGTTTCGTAAAGCTATGTAACCTGCAGGACATGTAAAACAAAATGTACATGCCCATATCAACATTCTTGTTGAATACCGAGGTGATTCAGCTACAATTAGGCCTAACTGTTCCTCAATGAATTCCAGTTTTGATTTATCCCTGTCGCTAATATTTTCCAAACACTGGCATTTATGTAATATTTCTTGAGACAACATTATGTGAGATTTAAACATTTCTTTTACATTATATTTCTCTTGAGAAATCAACTTATTTGAAGCCTCCAGTATTAATATTAACTTAGACCACAATCTACACGTGGTATCATTAACTGAGCCTACTAGTCTAAATACATGTTCAGTTACCTCTACATTCTTGTAATACACTTTAGTTTCCATAACATTATTTATACATACAGAAATTACAATAGATGGTGATCCTTCTATAGGAAGGTTTAGTTTGTAAAATATTATTTTATTTTCTTCATTTAAGATTAAATACCCTTGTTCCTTGTTATAGTGTTCTGAAACATTTAATCTAAAATCAGCAAAGTTTAGGATATTATCTTTCCCAGCTATTTCAATTTCTTTCTGTTTTTTAAGAATTTTAATTTCTTGTTGTCTTTCTTCAGGCGTCTTTCTTTTTTTTGGCAAGGTCTTAGACAAATATGAGGGTAAATTGTTTAAAATTGTTGGGTATGAACCAATTTTTAATCTAGGTTTGTCTCTTCTACAAGTTAAAATGGTGCCATCGGGCCTTTTTACGGAGTCTTCTCTAATAATATCTGATTCCGTAAAATGATCTACACATACGACTGAGTACGCGGAAGGGATAAAATTGTCTCTGTGAATGGATCGAATCCATTTTTGTCTGAGTGTTTCATCACTGGGAAATTTGAATACGGATTTTATATTAGTGTATTCATAGTTGGATTTACATCCAGGCACACAGCATTTTAAAGGCATTGAAACTAATGTTGAATAATGTACTTACAGCAGCTTACACTCATACAACACTCACTATACAAATGAACTAGTTAAACAACACAACACTATAGTGACCTCTTAAACAACTCACATAACCAATTAAACAATAAATCAACCTGTACAGTAGCCAGTGCAGGGGGAACTAACGTTGTGACAAATCGTACAGGACCGCCGCTCGGCCTGACGTCACACTGGTGGTGGGGGAAAAGCATGCAGGCCCGATAGCTAGCGTAGGCCCCGGACGAGTCCTTCGGCACTAATAGGGCAAGCGCACCCTCCCTCTACTTGGGTACGAAGAAAGACGTTAAAAATTTTAAAGTGGTTTGATTTTCTCGTCACTCAAGAGAAAATGTTCAAGTTGGAAAGGGTGGCAAAGTGCATGATGAGTGCCCGATATTAAAATAGTTTTATTGGTGAGTGGTGTGTGTGTGTGTATATGTGTATGTATATATATATATATATATATAGAAGAAATGTACCCACATTGGTGTGGATAGGGTAAAGCTAATGTGATATTAATCAATAAAACATATCTCTTTTGAGGAATAAGCCAGTACAGTAGTAGAAAATCACACATAAGGTGGGGGATGTGGCGGATGCGAGAAAATGTCAGTGTTTTTGCAGTTTTAATAGCCAAACATATTTTTTTGCTTAAATAAATAAAATATTGCTCCAGTAACAACGTGTTGTTTAATTTTCTTCCCATGATGATATCAACAAATGTTGAGTATCTGCCATAGGCATAACGGCATTAGATGAGAAACTTTTTTTGAATGAACAAAAAAAATTGTCATTAAATTCCAGGACATCCTTGACGGATATTCAACCATTTTTGATATCACCGTGGGAAGATAATTAATTCAACTAAACGTTGCTACTGGAGCAATATTTTAATTTTTATTTTGTCAAAAATAAAAGTTTTGTTATTAAAACTGTAAAATCACTAGCCTTTTCTCGCGTCCCCTTTTCCCTCACCTTAAAGAAAAAGCCTTGTTTTTCCTCCTTGCAAATTCCTAGCAACCTCTCGATTTTAAGAGAGGTAAGAGAGAACGAGGCTTAGACACTAATGCGACACTAACACAAATCAAGGTAAAAAATCAACACAGAGATGTGTAATTTTTTAAACTGTCATATGAGGGCCTCCAGTTAAAATGGTTCAATCATAATATTTATCCACCGGCTCGACTATTGGTTACTCTAGTGAGGGAGGGTCTTACAACCCTGTGGTTTAAAAAGTTACCGTTTCGTATCACTTATAGCCTAGTCAAGACTAGGCAAGCCTGCATGACCTTGACTTGACAATGAACGCACCGATTTTTCCATGTGCTTCCTCGTGGGTAAGTCGGTGGTGTCATACAGTAAAGTCCTGTGGGGAAGACCGTATCGACTTTCTTATGAATATCCCAATGGTTGGATATTTTTCAAGGAGCAATTGGGGAAGTTGATGCGTCTAACATGTAGCTTGGATTCCTTCAAGTCGACTTTATTATTTCGCGCATGCGACAGTCTCAAGTCTCACTTGTTTTCCAGCAGGCTATCAGCTGTCTATAACCGCACCCATTGTGTTATTGTTGATAACGGCTACGTGTATGTTTATAACTTCATTTTTTTTAATTAACATGAGTGATTTGAGTTGCTACACTAAGGAGTTATTGAGTAATTGTCCTTTATAGAACTACATCGTGTTTTCTTCCTTACTATCAAACATCTTGTCGCTAACTAGCTAGGAAATAAGACTCCACCCACCAATATAACTACTCTTGGAGAAAATGATGGGAAATAAAGTCTCTACGTAGGTCTAGGTACCAACCTCCAGCAACTTCTCCGCGAGGAAGCACACGAGGAAATCGGCGTGTGTAATGCGGTTTTTAGGAATGTTACGAGTAACTTATGAGCCAAGAACAAGACCGGCAGCAGACGCGGGGATCTAAGTGTAAGGCTTGCATGTGTCATGTGTGTGTTAAAACTCGAGAGGTCACGTCATATACATCCACGGTAATGTCTTGAAGTTGCCAACAGTGCCTCCATTGTGTATGTTGAATCACGTGCTCATAGTCTCTCACACCATGACTCATCACCGGGAAAGGTGACATGTAGAATACCTTACACTCACTTCGTGATGTGATACACGACCCAGTTTACACGCGTCCCAGCTCTCCGTAAAAATAATCCAAGCGAGACCCGCACTGGCGCCAGCAGGTTTGTCATTGTTTTCCTAAGGGGGCTGCCTAGGTATCCGAGATATTACTAATCAAATGTTCAACTCTAACGAAATATTTAATTCTACATTACATTATTACAAAATATGGCTTATGACAAAAAAAAGTCGAAAAATTCCAAAAGGCTTTATACAAACATAAGTTTTGAGTTTTATTAGTAGAACCAAATGTGACATTAGCTCCTTTCAACGACTTTTTAGCATATTCGCGGAGCTATGAAATTAGGCTTGATGGAAAAGGGTTCTAGTTTAGCCTTTCTCAAACAAATACAGTAATGTTTTGATAGGCTCACAGCAGAGAAAATTTTAAGATATTTTAAAATCAGCAACGAGCAAATAATGAAGCTGAAATTTGTGTTGTAGATTTCAGAATTTCGCCGGTTCCATTTCTATAACATTGGTTCAAGGCACCATAATTCTCACAAACCAATCTAAAGCCAATTGGTTTGAATTGTTTTCACTTCTATGGTAAAAGGTAATAGTTTCAAGATTCACCATTCGGTGCACCAGTAGACATAGCAGGTACAAATAAATTGCATATTTAAAATTATAAACTAATTTAATGTCGACTTGATTAATTTAATTGTGTGCGTATTTATCAAAATTTTTGTATAGGTAAAAACAATTATTTTTTGACAGGGGATAACTGGGGTAAGGGGAATGTAAGTTAGACGTAAGGCTTTAATTGGATTAACTGTGAACACTCGATCCCCCATTCACGGGTAGTATTTGCATAATTAGTTCAGTACAAGTCAACAATTACCATGTGTCTGACCAAATATCACGACACCTATTGGCAAAACACGGAGATAACATGGAAATGTGTACGTTAGTAATGGTGGCGCAGGTCATAGTTTTAAGCAATGTTTAAATACATACGTGTGCGTAGAATATACAGAAATATTTTTACATTAACAGAAATTTCCTTGGTCCTCAAAACGAAACATATTTAATGTGATCATCTATATTTTTTTTTAATATGTTAGATGTTTCAAAATATACACTATGCATTTAATTTATATACAACCAAACATTTTTTTCTCTGAAACTAACTTCGAAATTCAAAATAGTGACAGAAGGAAGCACCAAAACAAGGATGAAAATAATGAGCATGGCAATGCAAGTCATGTATTTCATTGTGTATATATATAGCGCCACGTTTTACTACCTGTTCAAGTTATACACTTATGTACTAATTACGCTAATGGTTTTAGGGATTAGGAAGATTATATGTGAAGGAAGTCTACCCGCCTTTGCGTGGAGGGTGAGTGGAAAATTATTTAGGGAAAATCACCTTCAATACACCCAACCGAGATTCAAATCTCTATATACCCGTCATCAACAATCTAAGTAAGAAAACATCGCCAATGTATGGAACATAAAAACAATCGGATCAATCCTCCTCCCCTCCCCAATAGGAGAATTTAGTCACTAGGCAATGGTTTGCGGACAAAAAAAATATTGTTCCTTGCATTGTGGTGAACAATGCTGTTTCCACTAAAATGCGTTAACTACTAATGCAGGTCTACATTACAGATGCGACGGTATTATTTGAAGCAGTTTCAACCATGGCCTCTGTAATACGTCCTAAGCTGTGACTGACTAAATATCCTCAGTTGAATACCCGTCCCCACCCGTTATACGTATAACACACACTCCCAACCCTCCCTCACCTCCCCTACCCTTTATTTGCAAGGGATTAGCGATCACACACTATTCGCCGCCATTACTGAATATGGCACCGCTGGAGGATGAACACAGAGTGAGAGGGTTGGTTGGAAAGAGAGGCGCGCAGACAGACACACACATACACATACACACACTCAGTATAGTACTTACATAAAATAGGACCTTAAGGATTACGTGTTTTGAGCCGGGGTAAAAGCTTACCTGGAACACAAGAAAATACAAACTTATATAACAGGTGCCCGGATGAAAACAAATTCCATTACAAAGGATAATTTAATTTAAACATACACATATATCATAATTCACTGAGTTCTGTTGAGAGACGTTTTAATTATTTAACAAAGTGAAATTTAACTGGGAAAGGATGAAGGAATTTTAAAATGTATTTTCTTTGGAAAAGGTTGACATTATATATTAATGTAAAGAAAAATGGCATTGTAATCAACCCTGCTGGAATTTACAAAGTTATTCAAACAACATCTTTGATATAATTCAACTAATAGCTGCACAAAATTTGTCTATTCATGAAAAAAAAAAAACTTATGCAGAAAACATAATCTTCTCTGCTGTTTTCTTAATTAGTGTGACGCGCACGGATGCGTGTCTTGAATCGTTGCTTTCGCTTCACTCTAATATGTAGAGGGGGTAACAATTACTAGTACAAGGTAAATACGTGATAAGGAAATAAGAGGGATCATGTTGCTGAAACATAGAATAGTGCTTAAAAATTAAATATCGGTTACAGTATATAGTGTCAGAAATATCAGTTCAGAGTATCAAGTATAAATTCAAAGCAAAAATCCAAACAACCCCTTTAGATTGAACATATGGTAGGATTTAACAACTCCATAAATATAGGACTTTGTCGTAGCTCAGGAGAACAAGTGTCTAAAACAACACAGTAACGGTTAAAAGGGGAGTTAAGTAGAAATAGTACAAAGGTAGCCGGACTTGCGCCAGACTACAAACAGAAGGGTCTAAACAGAAAACATTGTGAAAGAGTAAATAATAAATATCACTACTGTAAATCCTATAGTTTTAGAGTTACTAGGCTAAATATGGGTCAAGCTAGCTAGAGTTAAATTAAAGAAGAGTCCCATAGATACTCTAAATAATGGATTGTAAATGGACGATCTATTATATACATACATATGGCTAACAGTAAGGTGTCAACACCATGTAGTACTATGGCCGGTCTTTTCCCGGTGGGTACTGCCAAAGCATTCAATAGTACAGATAAACAATTACCCATACCCTGGGGTATGTAACAAAGATAGTACAATCTAACATTAAATACATAGCCGAACGAGGCGCCAACAAGGTGCGAAAGGAAATACTATATGTGCGGGCCACTATATGAAACTAGTTGTGTTCCGCACTTTGCGCACCCGAAGTAGTAACACAGAAAAGGTGCCAAAAATAATGTAGTGTGACACTGACCTAACTAGGTCCTAGACAAAATGCGTAGACAAATTGCTTGTAGCAAAACAAATATGGAACATGTGAACATGCCGCTTAGGGCGTTACGACACATTACTGTGCCATAAGCACTCAGAATAGTTAAATGAATACATGGATTTAAAAAAACTTGACCACCTGGTCCTCCTTATATATAGAGCGCAAAGCCCCTGTATTTAAGCTATGTAAAATGGACATAAGACAAATATAGCCAGACTATCTGACGATAGGTATTAACCAATTAGTTTCTTTGGCTAAATAAAACGTGTTTGAAGAACATACTACATAAAAAGTCATTCAGACTAAAAATCAAACATGTCTGAAGAACATACAAAACCTAATTATAAATCATAACTTCGGATAGTGTCTGAAGGACACATAAAAACAATATTACAAAGCATAACTTCAGCTAGTGTCTGAAGGACACATAGAAACATTCTTTCGGAAGGACATAGTATTAAGTCGGAGATATAAGGTGATAATTGACCGGATCTGGAGAGGCTTCTTCTGCGACGCGGCGGTGAGTCCGACTCCTGATCCATTCTGACCAAAAGTATTAGGGGCGCTGGAGATTATTAGTTCAGAAGTTCTTCCTTCGACGAAATTTTACAAAGAAGTGCAGTTATGTGGCACACGGGTTCCCATATTTTTATATACTCTTGGTCTAACTCGGGAACGAACCAAACTGATGGATCAACGGATGGTAAGGGGGGAGAGGGGGTTCAGAGGAGAGAGTGTTTCCTAGAAGAGCCGCTAGGGAATCGGCGCCTCAGGGTTGGGGCGTCGACTGGCGATACTAAAGTTATTTTCCATCTCGTGCGTCCAACGGCCAAGACATCTGCCAAGCCACCATACTGCCATGCTGCCATGCTTACAAAAAGGCTCGTGAAAGCATGGTGATGATATCAGACTGCATCCTGTCCATTGCAAGCCATTTTCTTCTACTTTTTAAAGAAACAGATTAGTTTTAATTTTCTTCTACCTTTTAAAGGACTATATTAGTTTTTGTTTTAATTTTCTTCTTTTAATTCCTTTATTTCATTCGTAGCTTTAATTTCATGCTTGTAGATGTACTTTATATAGAGGATATGTTACAAATGATAAGTCTGATTTATACGATGTAAATATTACAAGTTGGCTTTTTATTGCACTGGGACTTACTACCCTACCGGTCTATTTCCATTTAACTATAATAATGGGAAAGGAATTAGATAAGTATAATTAAGAGGACGTGTACCCGCATTTGAGTGGCGGGAGTGCGAGAGACCAATTTGGAAGGGGGAAAACCTTTCAGTATAACCGCCCGGGATTCGAGCCCTTATCTCTCCTGCCATTGCTTAACCAGACTATACGAGCCTGACATTTAGTCCACGTTTTCACTTACGCGGGTCACGTGTAAGTTATTATTTACGCCCATGACTTTATTTTTTCTGTGGGCGGGAGGTGTTTAGTTTCCTTAACTTCTAATTTCATTTCAATCTCCATCTTTTCGTGTAATTCACGCGATAACAACGAAAGACCAAAAAACAAAATTAAACAAAACTGTTGACAATGAGTTGCTTACACCAACTGGCGACGTAATTACATCACTGTAATCAATGTAAACGGTTCGTGTAATCTACATTTAGTAAAATGAATGTCATCCCGACAGTTGGGTAAACTACTTACGACGTGTAGACTAGGATTTACAGTGGTTTATAATCTCTTTAGAAGTTTCATCGCTAGGAGGAAGAGTTTTGCGTAAGTAGAACCCTTGTTAAATACATCTGTGACTATGGGAAGGGTTCCGGTGCCATTTTTTTAGCACTACGTCTTACTACCCATTCGGGTTATGCTCTTATGTATTATTTACTCTAATGTATGTAGTATTTACTCTAATGAATTAGAAATTGAAAAGGCTAGATTTAGAGAAAGTGAAACCGCATTAGTATGGAGGGATAGTGGAAAACTCTTTAGAAAAAAAAAGTTAACCCGACCGAGATTAGAACCTCGATCTCCCCGTCCTCGGCAGTCTGGCTCTACACGAAACTAGCGCGTTAGCCAACTACGCCACCGAGGCGGGTGGCATCATGTTGTCACGTATTTTCCGCGAACTATCTTAGTTCATTTATAACTAAAGCGATGAAAATAACGGGACGCCTGTAGGGTTGGCTCAGTACGTTATTTTTCACCTTGTCTTAGTACCCGTTCGGTTTATGGGCATACATTTCTACGCTGATGAGATAAGTATGAGAGAGCTTGAATTTGAGAAGAAATGTATCTGAATTTTCATGAAGGAAGAGTGGGAAACTATTTAAGAAAACCCACCACCACCCCAAATTCTCGCAACAGAGATTAGAACACCTATACTGTCCCTAGAGTTCAGGATTAGGTTTGAATCCCGAATGGGTGTCAAAGAGAGGAAAGTGGGTGGAAAGGATATTCTATCAACACCCGTTATTCTGAAACGTTTAAATTGTTAGTTGCGAATATTCCGAAAAGCTAGTAAGTTTAGTTTACTTTTTTAAAAATCTAATAAAGCTACCATCTCCCATGGACTATGCAAATTGAAACCAGGTTAGATAGGACATCTACATATAGGAGGTCTGGGTTAAGATCCTGGGTAGTGTAGTGTTTAGAAATATGTCGCATTTGGGTTAGTGAGTTTGTCTTACTTACAAGTACCGGCGATTATGCGGACTGAGACAACTACCCCTGCTGGTCTGATTTTACGGGGATGATAAGGTCGGGGTCTGGATCAAAACTATTGTAAGGGTTTGAATCCGGGTGGAGTTGTTTTTTTAGTGTTTATTAACACCCACTCCGAGCAAATTCCGGAGCATTTCCTATAAAATTCTACTTTCCTTATCTCTATACCCTTAATCTAAATATGTAGGTAGTGTGGGCGGGTAGTAAGATGAGCACAAAAATAGTCTTCTAGCTACCCTAATAAGAAACCTTACATTTTAACTCCGCGTATGGGTTTAATTTTCTTAGGAACAGCCTTCAGCTAGAAAAGTTAGTATAATCTATTTTCACGCGTTGATACGTCAAGTCATGTGATATGTAGACGCCACTTTTTGATATAAATAATTAATACCTATAAAATAACACTAAAAATATAGTAAAATATTACCTATTTTGGCAGCAAAAAAGTTTGTATTTCATAAAAGGTCCTTCCTGCAAAAATTTGACTGCAGGTGCAGGACGATTCTAGATAATTAATTTGAGTGTAATAACAGGCAGTAGCTTTAACTTAGATATTTCGACGATTAATATTATTATTATTAAACAATTAAATTTTCACAGGAAGAGTATTTTAGAAAATATAAATATATTTTCTTTGTGATCAATAATAACATTATAGTGTTAATATGGCAGTAATACCTCTTAGTATAGTGGTCAACACCCCTTGCTTCCAATTTAAAATAAGGGTCCCGGATACGATTCCCGGCGGTACCATAAGTATTCTTCACGAAAGGGGAACTACTCCTATGGACACCATTGTCTGGTTAATAAAGCTTGAGTTAGGGTTAATATTTCCACTCCATCATAATCACTCAAATCACACGATCTCGCTGCGGATATGGCGTGTAGACAGACTCCAAGGTGCACATCCTGAGTAACGTTCTGTGTCTACAGTGCGGTTAAAAGTTTACACACACGGCGACCGAACTAGGTACTGCATTTCTCACGGTCCAACACGCCACAAGCTAAGAAAAATGTAATAATAATAATAATAATAATAATAATAAATACAGATGCATATCATATGCCTTGACGTATGACTACATGAAAGTACATCTAAAGATATTTTAGCTATCAATTAAGGTTTTTTCCCCAATGAGAATTGGACTGTAGCCCAGTGGCATAGCATTGTCACGCTAAGATACAAGTTCTCAGTTCGACCCCTCCAACCCGTTATTTCATGTGTCATTTTTTTTTTATCAACATACAGGTCAACATTTAAAGTATTGGTTGAGTTTCTCTTTGTGAAGTCGGTGACATACTTGTCCCATCACTGAACTCTCGGTTTATATATATATATTCAGTTGTTAACACTAGTTACACTAGCATGAAATTAAATATGTATACAGTAAGTCCTCGACTTACACGGAAGAGATACGCGATTAAGGGGTATTTCCAATTACGACTAGAAACGCCTATCATCTCTAAGTGCCATCGAAATTTGTTTATTTTTACCTTGAGATCAAGTTCTTTCAGAAGCAGAACATATTTAGCTTTAATTATCCTTTAACAAACATAAAATGCCAGAAATATATCGTATTTAAGAACCCATTTTCCTTAGGCAGTTTTTTAAAAACTGATTGGAAACTTTCGGAATTACAATAAATGATAGCCCAGAAGATCCTGATATCTATTCCACATGTTCACACATATTATTATGTAAAATATAATATCAAATTATGGTTAAATTATTCCTGTCTAGTTTATTTGCCCTTCTAAATCCTTAAAATACGGACCACCAACCAGTATAAAGACAAACATGTGACAGAGGACCATGTAGTAGTTTCACGTCAATTTATTAGCAATTAGCTAATTAGAAACATCCAAGTACTGTACTGTAGTAGCTAAAAGAATACATCACATGAACACCTTATCGGCTTTGATCCCATGTGTAGCTAATGAGTATCATCACATATTCGTAGCAACAAAACCAGAAAGATATCAAATATTTAATCAAGAGAACTAAAAAAAAATCAGTAATGGTATTCCTCAAAGTGTATATACAGTAGTGTGTTGTACCCATAATACTATTGAGCGATATGTAGTTGATTAAATTAGTTATTCACGTCAACACACAACATATGAAATAAAGAATAATATTAATATGAATAAGATGAGTAACATATTATTTATAAAATAACAGTAATACAGGGATGTAATTATTGTTTTTTTGCAGGAAAGTAAGTTTTTATGGTGTTGTTCAGTTGTCTTAAAGAACAGATGGTAGTAGGCCTACACCCATATGTACTGGTTTTTAGACCAATTCTTCCCAAGTACTTCTTTTTGAGGTTAAAGAAAATATTTTGAATTGAACAGCGCTGGAGCAAGGTACATCATCATTGAATTAAATATATATATTTAATTCAATATATATATATATATATATATATGAATTTTACTAAGAAAGATAAATAATATTATTAGCACCACGTCTTATTACCCGTTCAGGTTATACGCTTTAAGTACTAATTACGCTACTGGATTAGGAATTGGGAGGGTCAAATTAAAGGAATTGAGCCCGCATTTGCGTGGGACAGTGGAAAACCATTTAGGAAAAACTACCCCCAGTTCACCCGACCGAGATTCGAACCTCGATCTTCCCGTCCTCAGCAGTCGAGCTCAACATGACTAGCGCGTTAGCCAACTACGCCACCGAGGCGGGTTTTACTAAGAAGTTAGGGTGATCTGGTGGTCTAGGGGTATGGTGTCGTGACTTCTGTGTTGGGGGTCCGGGGTTCAATCCTTGGCCCCGGCACAGATTTATCTGATTGCCAAACCCTTCCTTCACCTCTGACAAGAGGTGTATTAATCACGACTTGTGAATGTGTTGAACTCTAGGCCTCAGCCGTGGTTCGGATTCCACGTTAAAATGTAGATCCTCTATTTAATTTCACAATCATCCTACCATTACACATTAACGTAGGTGCGTATATTCCGACCGGTTTAGTGAGACGCGGTGCTAATAATAATAATAATAACAATAATAATAACAACCACATGTTCTATTTGGCAAAAGTTATGTACACGTGCAATAACAATTAATAGTTCCTATGCAATTTGTGATGAATATAAATTCTCATGAGAAAGGAAGAAAGTAAACAATGATCAATTGAAAAGTTGGTTCTTTTAAGGTATTTTTTCTTACCTGAATCCTATTAGGTTATTAATTAAAAAGGTTACAGTTAAAATGTATGTATGTCTGTCCCGACAGAGGTTTTTTGACATTAATATTTGTTCGTTGAAATTGACAATGATAATAGTTTTATTTTAGGTGTTGTTTTACTTTATGTAATTTGGTGTGATCTTTAATTAGCAATGAAAAGGCAGTTTTAGGTTAACTAATATTTTTCTCTCTTTATTTACTATTTTAGTAATCTTAATCGGGTGGTAGTTGGGGGAGGGGGTGTTACAATTTACGAAACTAATAAAACGACTACTTCTATGCGTGGTAGAAAACTGAAATTCGGACCACTCTAAATAATAAGCTACTGAGATTTTAAATGTATAGAATTTGTAGTAGTGGGTGGAGTGGAGATGTGTTAAGTATATATATATATATATATATATATGTGTGTGTGTGTGTGTGTATATGTATATATATAAAATTTGACGCATATAATTGAAATTTGGTAGGCATATAGAGGGATTACTCCCATAACAAACTTAAAAAAAAAAGGTTAGAGAGGGAGGGGGGAGGGAGGGAAACGGATAGTAGCTTAAAACTTTTCCAAAATTATATTAATCGTCTTTTCGGCATGGAAGAAAATTTACATTTGCCAAGTTTTTAAAAGGACCCCACAGTGACTATAAAAAATGAACTGTTTGGAATTTGAAAATAGGTCGTGGAAAATAGCTAATAGAAAAAACAAACTTCTCGATATGGTAGAAAACTTGAATTTTGTATCGGTAGACGAGGACGTTCTAAAAACCAACTAATATAAACCTGAAGAATATATTTAAGGGGATCTATTTGTTGTGATAACAAAGCTAAAAATCAAAGACCAAATTAGTGTCTAGCTAGTAACTAAATAATAATTAAACTAAACAAATTCTTGCGAAATATCTCGGTGAACTGTGATGCTCTTTGGAAAACAATGGATCTTATTATTTAATACGTTTCTGTTCCAGAGGGTATTATTTATTTATTATCTTTGTTGAACTGTGATGCAATCGTATCCTAAATATTTATGCAGCAATGTATATTAGTCCTTTCATCTTATTTTATGACCGTGCTTAGATAAATATTGTGTAGCTGCCTTTGACTGTGCAACCAGTTTGTGAACAAGCTAATATTTTGTCTGAAATATTTAATCTATTTTAACTTATTAATCATCATGATTGGTTTGTCATTGCTGTAGTTAGATCTGAATTGTACAACGAGGAACTATCAAAA
This sequence comes from Timema shepardi, assembly GCA_902151425.1. NCBI lineage: Eukaryota > Metazoa > Arthropoda > Insecta > Phasmatodea > Timematidae > Timema > Timema shepardi. The sequence goes on along the minus strand of CABFVX010005070.1, from coordinate 9,354 downwards.
AACGGGCAGCCGGATAATGAAAGTACTTGTCTGATATAGTTTCTACAGTAGCCCCATGACTTCTTTGGTGCTGACTGACAGCTTACAGCTTTGAAAAGTTACCAAACCAAACTATGTATCTCTACGCTGAACCATATGATCTGCAAACACATGTGTTTAGCAGCCGTCACTTCTGACAGTCAAAATTTAGGGATATACCTAAATTTTGACTATCAGAAGTCAGCTGTAAGCTGTCAGTCAGCACCAAATAAACCATGGGGCTACTGTAGTAGTGTTTAACTATACCAAGAACGGGTCAAACTACAAGTATAATATATTTACAACTGTAGTAGCAAGAATAAGGTTATCGCTCTCACAAGATTATGGATTGCCGTTGACAAGGAGCATGGGGTTCCAATCCTGATAAGGTATACTTATTCATTATATTGTTTTCCCTCCTACCTCCATGCTAGTGCAGTTTGTAATTCCTCTAAATGTTACATTACTCATTCCTATCCGTTTGTGCTATCAAGTTTGGATCGCCCGAGCAGATATTACGAAGCAGGGGAGAAAAATAAATGTTACTTCTATCTCACCAATGTTGGATTACGTAAAGTTTAGATATAGACAAGCTAAAGTATTTAATTTTACGTGATATTAAATATTGTCCTAAGTAATAACTATACCGAAAACAGTCCGTACACCAGGACTTATAGTCTATACTGTAACTGGGGATAAAGAGGGAAAATTCGGGAATGGATTGATTGCAGTTATAACTTTTATTATGGTTTGAAGTTATAAAAAGAATTGATTTCTAATGCAAAGTATTTTAATTTATTTGTAATGAATAGCTTCCAGGTTATACTAACCATAAATTAAAACAGGGCATGATTTTTGAGAGTGGGCAAGATGACACAAAGAGAAAAATTGAGTAGAATAAGAATAATTATTTCATAAAACTTTTTTTAGATAGGAAATTGTAGGAATAAACAAATTTAGTTGAGGAATTAAAGTAAAGAACAGCGAATTCCTGAAAGATGGTAAAAGCAGGAAAAGTAGGCCACTAGAAAGCCTACCACACATGAACTAGTACGACCTCGTAAATAAGACGGCATCGATTCTATTATTAAGAACTAAACAGATGCTTTATCACTTAAATTTCCGATATTTAACCCATAGCTTGATTTTCTTACGAGTGGGCATTTTAATCACTTTAAAAATTATATTTTGCGTCCAAATTGGCAGCTTCAGGTCACATGACTTATGTATGAATGAATATATTAGAGTAGATTTAGTAAATTTTTAAGTGTTAAATACTGTCCTTCCTACCGAAATCGTTCTATAAGAAAATTATAATCTACAGTGGCTGGGCGTATAACATTAGGTTATTCCTGGGTAAAGGTAGTTTTTAAGTAGTGCGCTGTATGTGTTTAGAAAGTGAGCGATTGACAATCCCAATTACAAAAACATTCAACGTATGCGGAACATTATGTGAGATGAAATTTTTATATCGTTTAATCAAATCTCCTTTTTTATTATTTTATCGAAAAAAATGCCTAAGGTGCCTAAGGTAGGACTACCTGTCTGTGTCCAAAAATCTTGGCTGGCACGTGTAGCTCTCGCCCTCCCAACGAATGGTTGTAGTGTTTATAGTTAGTGCACGCGTTGTCTCGCTCTAATAATACAATTCCAGAGGATCTGGATATAGGGCAGGAAGTCGGGCTACGTTAGAAATAGCCCTGGCGCCTTCCATACAGGATCTGTGCTTCGTCTGCGGGAATAAAAAGACTGCTACTGTGGATTTACACGTTCGAAAAACAAAGAGAAGAACTAAAAATTAATGTGATTTACTCTAAACTATTCACAAAAAATTGTTGCGAGTTTTGTAGGTCATTCCGTACTATTAGGAAAAATTTAAGCTTTGGCCGCGCTTCTTCTTTAAATCGATGTGGAAGAACCAATAAAATTTAAAAACAAACCAACTCGGTAGAGGGCGCTTGAATCAACCAATTCAATATGCGTATGTGTCTAGTAAGCTAGATATAAGCAGACAGATTCGTCTTCTTCCTACCCGTGTGTGTTCTTCAGAAGAAATTATAATATTTTTTTTCCAGCCAGCTTAGATTGAAGAAAAGAGTAATAAAATTGCATTTAAAAAAATCAAACTGAATGGTGTGAAGAAATGTAATTTGTGTTTAAAACCAGATGATTTAAGATTGATGGAGAAATACATCTTCTATCGGTTCACCACCCTTGTTTAAAGGGTAATAATACATGTTTGTATCAGCGCGCTTGATTCCACAGTTCATTTTTTCGTCCATTTAAAAAGAGATATTATTTTTAAGCTTTCAGTTAAATGTCCCAAATTAATAAATATTCAAGTATTTTTTATTAGAGCTTGCGTAATTCTCCCGGTGTTTTACAGACACGAAAAATTCCCTGTGTTTTTCCGGTTGGTGACCTGGCGGTCTAGGGGTAAGGTGTTGGACTTCTGTGCTGGGGGTCCGGGGTTCAATCCCCGGTCCCGGCACAGATTTATCTGATTACCAAACCCTTCCTTCACCTCTGACAAGACATCTTGTGAATGTGGGGAATGCCAGGCCTCCACCGTGGTTCGGATTTCACGTTAAACTGTAGGTCCTCCATTTTATATCTCACAATCACCCTACCATTACACATTAGCGTAAGTGCGTATAACCCGAACGGGTAGTAAGACGCGGTGCTAATAATAATAATAATAAATTTTTCCGGTTCTTCCTATTTTCCAGGTGGGTGGCAGCCCTGAATATATTATATAAAGTCCTCAATAAATAAGATGCTTTGCATTGAATAGCAATGGAAATATCAAGAGAAGGCCCCCCAACAATGATTATTTTAAAACAAGTTTTTTTAGTTCAAACAGACTTAAAATGGTTACCTACAGTAGCCTCATGGCTTCTTTGGTGCTGACTGATAGCTCACAGCTGACTTCTGACAATCAACAATTAGGTATATACCTAAATTTTGACTCTAAGAAGTGACAGCTGCTAAACACATGTTTTTGCAGATCATATTGTTCGGTGAAGGGATACATAATTTGGTCTGCTAACTTTTCAAAACCGTCAGCTGTCAGTCAGCACCAAAGAAGTCATAGGGCTACCGTAGTAACCCCTTATTTTGGTTGGAAGAACAGTAGCGAGCATTAAAACACATTTCTTTGCGGCCAACATCGATAATATTAATTTAAAATATTATTTGTATTATCTTATAAAAATTGATAGTATCTATAAAAATGACAGTGATATATGACATGACTTGATGTATGAATATATAAACATTGTTTTTGTAGTTTTAGTAACTAACTTCTACTGTTCTTCCTGCCAAAATCATACAATACATATATTCTGTTGGAAGTAGTTCAAAACTCGATCAAGCACCCACAGAGTTATTGCCAACGTTTACCATAGTTTCTAGTTATTGTCAGTGAGAGGCGCAAGTTTGTGCACCTTGGAACTTTGCTCATGTAACAGAGTCGTTGAAGTTTTGTCATATTCACGACAGCTACAGAGAGCCATATTCTACGTGCAGAAATTACTCCCAAGTCTACCAACACGCGCATTGTCTGGCGAGTGACAGGCGGAAGAAGAGCCTGTTTGGTCTCATCACTGTTATCAGAGACGAAGGGGCTCAACATTTGCGAGAGCAAGTTCAGAAATAGTCCCTATCACCTGCTCAACAATACTATGAGTGGGACGCAGAAACTTGACTATTATTAAAATTAAATAACGCACTCATATACGTTGTGATTTTTTTTTTTAAGTTTATATAGGCCCTACTCACATAAGGATTATCTGGAAACCCTCCTCCCCCCTTCCATTAAAACGAAGAAATCAGACTTTTGAACTTAATATATTATGAGTTTCCTTCATTTATTCACAATGCACCGTTCAAACTTTTATATCATTTCTTGAGGGACAGCTCGAACCTCCTCTTAAATATAGGCCTCCAGTTATTAGCTTCTTTTGAAACGAGAGGATCTAGTTAGCCCGGCATATCATAAAATTATCTTGGTCCTGAGCTTCAGAAGCGTCAATTTCTTAAAGTGAGGTGGTGGAAACTAGAATTAAGTTCCATTTTTTTATAGTTTGTATAGCAAAAACATACTTGGGTAAAAATATAATATTACTTTAGTAGAAATATTTAGTTTAATTTTCTACTCATAGCAATCGCAAAAGTACTGGAAAATCGGTCATGAGTGACGAGGAATTTGACCAGGAGTTTTTGGTGAAATGTTACTATGCCCATGATAGAAATGCATTTATTTGGGTATTTATTTACCTTGAGCATTCTAAATACAAGAAAAACAAACTATATATATATATATATATATATATATATATANGGCACAGATTTATCTGATTACCAAACCCTTCCTTCACCTCTGACAAGACATCTTGTGAATGTGGGGAATGCCAGGCCTCCACCGTGGTTCGGATTCCACGTTAAACTGTAGGTCCTCCATTTCATCTCACAATCACCCTACCATTACACCTTAGCGTAAGTGCGTATAACCCGAACGGGTAGTAAGACGCGGTGCTAATAATAATAATAATAATAATAATCCAAAATATACAAACTTAGCAAGATAAATAATAATACTAACTGGATAAAAGGAAGTGCCTATTTAAGACATAAAAGGTTCTTGAATGTATAATCTAGGCAGTAGTTTTCTAGCTGGGGGGGCCGCAGACACCTTGGGGATCGTAAAGTTTTAATCAGGGGAATATATACAGTGGCATTCACCTTAGTAAGAGCGTGCTTCACATACCAATCAATTCTGTGCTACAATCGGCTAGAAATAGTAAATTTACCCCAACACTATTTTGTGTGGATCATTTCTGATTAAACATTAATGGAGATAAAGAGTTAATAGAAGTTCTTAATATTGAACATTGTTGTAATATTAAATTATGTTTGGATAACAATTACATTTAAAAGGCAGTTTTTGACCATTTTAGAATGACTTCACCGGTCAGCATGGTGCACAAATCTTTATCCTGTTATAGTAAAAACATACTCTATTTATTGACAAGAAACTTTGTTGCTTTTCCCCCATAGTCACCACGAAAAATGTCGAGTAATCATTCAAATACGAATGCGCTGCACACATTTCTAGCATATATATTTGTATTTTTGTTTTCCCTTTAACACCCATACTTCGCGCGCGCGCACAAACACACACAAACGTAGATGCGAGCCGGGAACAGAGTCGGGTCTGCTATGATGAACGCTCCTAAAGTGAGCTAGTAATTTTGAAAGTACCCCATAAAATAAAAGTCAATTTTAAATGTTTGTTTATTAAATGTTGTATTTTTAAAAGAAATGAAATACATTATTTGTTTTTCCAATATTCAATGGGTAGCGAGGGGGGTGGGGGGGGGGAGACTTTGATTTGTTAACTAGTGAAGCTTATTGATATTATTTTTAACAAAAGGAAATTAATTTTTAAAATGTTTAGCGAAAAGAGATAGTCTACATTTCGTTCAGTCTGGAAGGTGTCATTCTTACCTTGATGGATCTCACTACAGTATGTCCTTATAAATTACTCAATAATGTAGTTCCTAAAGATCAGTTTAAGCGTAGCATACACATAATATATTAATATTAACTGCTAGCCATTGCTAAATGAAATTTTGTTCTAAGGTTGGTGAAACCTTCCAATTTTTCCAACATATTTGAGGAGCTATTGAATCAAAGTTTGAGACGCATAGAAGTATCACTTAACAAGTCAGCCACGTTGACGGAGTAAAAAAAAAACCTTCACTAAGTTGAAAAACACGAATAATCGCGAAAGTGCTGGGATTCCTTTCAAAACTTTTCAAAAGAAATAAAAAATAAGCGCACAATACTTGAATCAAAATTCATCTCCATCACCGACCAAAGTATTGTCGACCACCCCAATCAACTCTTTTTTTAAAAGCGGGAGTGTTCGCTCCACACACACATAAATGGTACACTGGATTAAATTCTGAAGTGGCAGAAAGGAGACATAGTGGGGCGCCTTAACTAAGTACAGTTATAAAATCGTTCTAAAAGCTTTCGAGGTTCACCTAAAAATATTTGTATGCGAGACATAGAATGAGGCTGTCCAGCATGATTTGAATATTAATTTCATTCAATAGTTTTTTTTAAATTCTACTTTTTCATATTATAAAAAAAAGTAGACTAAAGGACTAGTGAGAGTGCTAGTCCACTGTGTTGATATGTGCTTATTCGTGCCCCTCCATGCCCGCTTCGCCAAACAAAGATCATGCTATTTAAACTAAAAGGTTATGACCCCAAAATTAGTTTGTTTGAATAGCAGCTAAAAATCGCTAATCACAACATTCATAAAAATAAAATAAATTATTCATATTATGAGGAAGAAAATGTGACATATATGCCAAATAGTTTTTTAAAAAGAACATTTGAAAAGTAACGTACTTTCTAATGAAACCTTGAAAAAAAAAGTCATTCTTCTGAATGCTATAAATACATTAAAAAGTACCATATTTGAGCATCTTTTAGAGATTTTTGAAAATAAATTATATTAGATTGTAAGTATTGATTCATACCATAAACTATGTACACCTTAAAATGGGGATGTATGAGATATGAGAAAAGGTAAGAGTTTTTGCAGTTTTTATATCAAAACATCTTTTTGTTATAATTAATCAAAGATTGCTTCATTACAAACAGAGGAGGTTAATTTTCTTCACATGGTGAAATCAATAGTTCCTGAATATCTGTCAAGGGTTTCCTGGAATTTAATAACTACCTTTTTTCTTAATTTAAAAAGTGTTTTAACTAAAGCCGCTATGCTCACGATAGATATTCAACAACTGTTTATATCACCAAGTGAAGAAAATTAAGCTCTATTTTTGTTAATGAAATAATATTTACTTTTTTATTTTGTCAAAATAAGTTTTTATATAAAAACTGCACACACACTGACTTTTTCTTAGGTTCCTACACCCCTACCTTAAGGAGTCTTTAATTTATATTTAAAAAAACAAAAATGAAATAAGTCCTTAGACGTTGAAGGGAATAATGTTGATAGCTTACCAGCAATTCATTCATGACAATTATTTAAGTTTTTAACTTACAAGACGTAGGTAATACATCTCATAATCGATTATAAATACCTTACAACTGTAATAACATGAATTTCTATCTGGTATTAATAAGACTAAACATTAATTTTTTAGTATTATAAATTAAATAGTAGTCTCCAAAAATTAATTTACCGAGATGGAAAAATAATAGTGTATCAATAAATAGAGAGAAATAATAAGTCTAGAAATGTCTTATTGGAAATCATAGTCTAACTTCTCCCTTTTCAATGAAAATTAATTAATCGCATTTAAAAGAATTACACATCATTTTAAATTGATAATATGATTTAAACTACATTATTAAAACTTGATTAGTGTAATTACAAGGCTATAAAATAAAACATTGTGAATATGCTCCCACAAAAAATAATAATTTTGAATTGTGTAATGAATAGTGTGTTTTATTATTTTTTAAATTAAGGTTTAAAACTCATCATACATTAAATATGACATTGAAGAGAATTATAATTCAGGGGGAAAAAAATTATGCCATAATATTAAAATCAAACCATGAGGTATTTAACAAAAAAAAAGCTGTATTTTAATTAATTTGACCAGTATCGCATATTTAAATTTTGCCAGATAAAAGTAATGTTATACTCGTAATTTTACCATTAAAACATAATAATGAAAAAATTAATTTGCCAAAAGTTGGGAAAATTAATTGGCATAACAATAAATTAACTACCATATAGCATTCGAATATATATGTAAGCTTTAAAAATACCTATAAATAAAAACAAAGTAATGTTTATAAACAAAAGTATTACGTTTGATCATTTGTTTGGGATTGGTTCGAAAGCTGGATTTTCAAATTATTTGTAGTTCACCACCAAAAAGTGCGGTACTAGTCATTCAAGCCTATACTTTCAACGTATTTTTTTAAAAGATGTATTAAATAATAATAATAATAATAATACTTGGGACCACGTCTTAATACCCATCCGGGTTATACGCTAATGGGTAAGGAATAGGAAAGGGTGAATATAGATGAAGTGAACCCACATTTTTATGGAGGAAAAGTGGAAAGCTATATAGGAAAAAAGCCCCCATTTCACCCGAGCGAGATTCGAAACCCGATCTCCCCGTCCTCGGCAGTATAGCTCAACATGAAACTAGCGCTTGCTAACTACGCCACCGAAGCAGGTAAAGATGTGTTAAACACAAGGACTATTAACAACGGACCCATAAGTTGATAGGGATGAGGAACAAAATTACAAAATGAATGCATCATAGAGGGATAGAGACGTATAAAAAACAAAATCCGTGCGAAAAAATCACTCGCGGCGCATCCAGGGCTCAAACTCATGCCTCCCAGACTAAAAATGCACACACAAATGAAATAATCCATTCACTTAACCCTCGTAATTTTATGAAAGTAAAATATTTTACGAGAAACAAAACGTTTTTCTTTGTCGCCTCTCTGCAAGATAATAAACTTTTTACCACATGCATCTATATGGAATACAAAATTAAATTTCCCAAGAATACTAAGCAAGGGTTCATTTTTTAATATATTTTTTGGTGGGTTGGAAAAAAGTTTATAGTCGCAATTATGATTTTGTTTTGTATGTCTATAAAAATTCATATTGCGAATGAGATCGTCACTATCTCATTTAAACCAGCAGTTTGATATAATTTCTCTGTGAAAAATTGTAATAACTTGAAATGAATGGATACTCATTAGTGTTTTAGCGGTATAACTCCAAAACTTGAAAGCTGAAACTTGGTTTGAGTACACAGGGAGATCTGAGCATATACCACGGGAGTGTTTTTTTACTCTTACAGTAGACCCCCGATTATCTGGACTAATTGAGACCTAGACTACCTCGTATAGTTGAAAATACGGATAGTTAATCTTATAGAAAAAAATAGGATTTCATGCTAAAATACTTTATTGAAACTCTAATAGTGTATTATATAATAATAATTATTATTATTATATTAATATTACTATCAGCAGCACGTTTTACTATTATTATTAGCACCGCGTCTTAATAACCATTCGGGCTACACGCAGACACGTCTTACTACCCGTTTGGGTTATACGACAAGACGTCTTGTGAATGTGTGGAATGCCAGGGCTCCCCCGTGGTTCGGATTCCACGTTAAACTGTAGGTCCTCCATTTCATCTTACAATCACCCTACCATTACACATTAAGGCCATACGTCCAGAAAAATTTTTTTTCGTCATTCAAAAGAGTTTTATTCTATGAAATGTTACACACCAAAACTTTATTT
>CABFVX010005069.1:37278-49836 GCA_902151425.1 Timema shepardi | reverse complement strand
AGATTTATCTGATTACCAAACCCTTCCTTCACCTCTGACAAGACATCTTGTGAATGTGAGGAATGCCAGGCCTCCACCGTGGTTCGGATTCCACGTTAAACTGTAGGTCCTCCATTTCATCTCACAATCACCCTACCATTACACATTAGCGTAAGTGCGTATAACCCGAACGGGTAGTAAGACGCGGTAATAATAATAATAATAATAATAATTATTTATCATCTTTGATTATTTTTATCTTCATTTGAAGACTTTTTTTTCAATTATCTATATAGATGTTCGTGAGAATATGGCCACCTTAAGACGCGCCTCACTCATTATGATATCGTTTCTGTGTGACTGCGAGCCACGCCATCTGTCCGCTGACAGACCTTGCAACAATCAACTGAAGGACGTCCTAATATACCACTCCAAGGACACACTTAACATAACGTACGACAGTAAGGACACATCGGGAACCGTATCAACCTGGAAGATACCTCTTCACCAGGGCCTAACTTGTGATTACCGAAAGATATAAAATGACCTGTAGAGTATAAAAAAAATAATCAAATTTTTCAAAGAATTACCTAAAAATATGAACAAAAACTCGTAATAAGTTCACACTAGTAAACCAAACGCGCACTTTACAATGTAAAATGCAATGGAAAGCCTTTAAATCCAAACGCTTGCGTTCTACTAAATGTATTATTGATTTACAAATACCTGCTTCAGAATTGTTAGCTACCCCCTCCCAACGCAACCCTCTCCAGCCTAGTTGCAGTCTCTCACCAGGAATGTGTATTTTACAACCAGACAAGCAAAGAATCAATAGGATACAAAGTTCATTGACTACATCATCTGTGTGATTAAAACATTTATGAATTTATAAAATATGGATAGACTATTATTATTATTATTATTATTATTATTAGCACCGCGTCTTACTACTCGTTCGGGTTATACGCACTTACGCTAATGTGTAATGGTGATAAATCTGTGCCGGGACCGAGGATTGAACCCCGGTCGCCAGCACAGAAGTCTGACACCTTACCCCTAGACCACCAGGTCACCTGATATACTATTATTAAAAAATACACATTTATTCAACCTGAGTGCATAAAAATGACTCGAAAATCACGCAAACCAAGAAAATACGAGCTTAAGTTAAAAAATGACAACAACAAAAGACTTATAAAATATTCATTTCCACCACCAGGGGATCATGAATAGTGTTTATATAGCCTACTTATGAGCAATGTATGTGACGAACGAAACAAAAAAATTACATGCCATCAAAATCCGAGCCCTGTTCATCACACACAATTACATTTTTATTGAAATATTTATATTGGAGATTGGTCAAATCCACTATTCTATGAATCCTAATCTTGATTTTTCCTCAAAGTTCCTGATCTCGTATTCGAATCTGAATTTTGGAAAATAAATGATACTGTGCACCACACAAACTTTCTCCCGCTTTTACAGTAGCCCCATGTATTCTTTGGTGCTAACTGACAGCTCACAGCTGACTTCTGACACAACATTTAGGTATATACCTACATTTTGACTGTCAGAAGTGACAGCTACTAAACACATGGTTTTGCAGATCATATGGTTTGGCGTAGGGATACATAATTTGGTCTGGTAACTTTTCAAAGCCGTCAGCACCAAAGAAGTCATGGGGCTACTTTATATTAAATTAATAGACATTTACTAAAAACTCGTAAGATTTGTGAAATTAAATAATAGGTCTATGTAGGAGCACTACACCGAAGATCATAAATGAATAATATACACTTATTCTGTGGCTTTAGGAACTCGGAGCACAGTTTGTCCACCAAACATTATAAGAATCAAATTCATGTTCAAAGACCTGAATTAAAAAGTATATAATTTATATTCAATTATAGCTCAGAACGTATTGGTTTTATAAAGAGATATTTCAGAAAAAAGATTTTTATCTTTAATAGTATTTTAGTTATTTTGTATCTCAAATAGTTGCGGAGGAATAATCAAAATTGAAAATTTCGCTCTTATAAAGTACCCTCAAAGTCATTTTCATAAGAAAATGAGAATTGCCATCTAATTTATAAATGATAAACAGTGACTAAATATAATAATAATAATATTTAGCACCGCGTCTTACTACCCGTTCGGGTTATACGCTTAAGTACTAATTACTCTAATGGATTAGGAATTGAGAAGGTTGAATGATAGGAAATGAACCCGCATTTGCGTGGAGGGAGAGTGGAAAACCGTTTAGGAAAAACCCCCCCAGTTCACCCGACCGAGATTCGAACCTCGATCTCCCCGTCCTCAGCAGTCGAGCTCAACACGACAAGCGCGTTAGCCAACTACGCCACCGAGGCGGGTGACTAAATATAAAATGTAATCAAAATTGTTATAGAGAATTTTGAGAAAATCGATTTTTTTCCCCCCTCTATTTTCGACCTACCTTTTGACTAACGGGGTTCAGTCAAACTGGGATTTACTGTATACATCACTGATACATCCCTTTAAGTTGTCTAATACGATCCACATAAATGAGCCAAAGGTCAATCAGACTAATAGGGGTATACAATGAGTGAGATAGGAAGTAAAATAATACTCACTTCAGTGATCGCATGGTCTAAGGCATCACTCTCGCCATAGATTGGATTGCTGATATCAGGGAGAAAAGGGTTCAGTTGGTTATAGCCTACTAAGGTTTTTTTCCCTAAATAGATTTTTTACACTCTCCCTCCACGCCAATTTGGCTACCATTCCTCTAAATTAAACCTTCCTCCTACCTAAGACATCAGCGTAATTAGTAGGCTACATATGCGTGTAGAGACCGTATAGGTAGCGAGACGTGTGGACAAAAAACTGAAACGGAGTTTCGTCCGCGGTATGTGGTGATTAGAAGCATCTGTCCAAAGTATTAAAGCGGCTCTATTTTAATATGAATCAGGTGTACTTTTCGCCAACTGACAGCTGTAAGGCGCGTGCTCCGAGAAATTCGCTCGTTTGTGGCAAACTTTTTGGGTAACAGCTCGTAGTAGCGATTCCAAGAAACTTTTAAAAAATGACCAATTTGTTGTTTTTTTGTTTCTTGTTGAAACCGTTGCCGCTTCCTTTTATATGAACAATCAACGACATCTGCTCGGGTGAAACAAAGTAAGACAGGGATTGCTTTGTGAAGACCCGAGTACCGTGGAGTCTATCCATCTACGGTAGTTAAGTGACAGAAGGTTTTTATTGCAAACATTGGCTGGCAGTATTATTAGAAGCAATAATACTTTTTTTTTACCATCGCGTTTTACTACCCGTTCGATTTATTAGGAAGGTTAAATTTAGAGGAAGTGTACTCCATTTACGTGGAGGGAAAATGAAAAATCACTTAGGAAAACCCCGCCTCGGTGGCGTAGTTGGCTAACGCGCTAATCATGTTGATCTCGATTGCTGAGGACGGGGCGATCAAGGTTCGAATCTCTGTCGGGTGAACTGGGGGTGGTTTTTCCTAAATGCTTTTCCACTCTCCCTTCGCGAATAATGCGGGTTCACTTCCTCTAATTCAACCTTCCCAATTCCCAATCCATTAGCGTAATTAGTACTTAAAGCGTATAACCCGAACGGGCAGTAAGACGTGGTGCTAAATAAATAAAATAAACTTGGTAAAAACCACCCTCAGTACACCCGAATGGGATCGAACCCCAATTTCACCATTTTCAGCAGTCTGATATATTACGAGTTTAGTGCCCCAGACCATATGGCCACCGAAGCGGGTAACACTTTTTATTGATAATACAGTATTACTAAGAAAATACTAATCTTTAACAGGTTGACATTAGCTACTTTCAGCCATTGTTTTCAATAATGAACCTTCTTCTAGCTGTCACCACCTCTCCTATCGTAGCTGATGTACAGTTACGACATTTGTTTTTTCTCACCACCGCGTCTTAATACCTATTCGGGGTATCTAATATGAACTGTTCCCTAGTGAAGTATGGATGAGGAAGGTAAAAATAAAAGGAAATGTACCCGCTTTGGCCAAGAGAGAGAGCGCAAGCAAACATTTAGGGATAATTAAACATTTCAGGCTCCCCAGTCATAGTTGCGGGCTGTGGCTACCTACTACTGAAAGTTCACACGCCAAATTTGTGTGTTTTGGATTATATCTGACGCGTACAAGGTAGGTGCACCATTGTTTGTAGTCTTTTAAGACCCATATGGCAACACCGCTTGTCGGTTCGTTCACGAACGGCACACTTCAATTTGAGTCGTATTGTGTTTGAATTTTATTAAACCAAATCTAACCTAACCTAAGCTGTCCCTGTAAATAATGTAAATGTATTAATGTATATAATGTAAAGAGTAAGAAGGCTGCTTACAATAAATTTGTTCCATGCTGCCACGTTAGCAGTTGTTTTTTTACCTATGTTCTTTTTGATTGTGATTGCGCTTACTGTGTTCTCCGCCAGGCTGTGTACAAAAGAAAAATTAATTGGTCTGCATTTCCGCCAGTGAGCTGTCTATTCGATGATTCTTGGAATATATGACTCATTTGTGTAGACTAATGTTAGATGACACAAAGGAAGTATTTTTTGTGGTCAAGGATTGGGTCTATTATCTAAATTCCTATCTAGACAAGTAATTTACAATTCAAATCCAGTACGTGAATCAACTCAATTTTTTTATTTATTGAGTTTTTCATTATTTTTAGCAGCGTTCATTCTGGTTGAGCGCGCGTGTAGGCCTACTAATCACGTTAATTTGTTAAGGATGAGTAAGGACGGTTTTAGAAGAAGTGTAGCCGTATTTTTATGGAAAGAGAGAGAGAGTGAAAAAACATTTATAAAACACACTAGGTACATCCAAACGGGATTTGTACCCTGATCTTCCCGTCAACGTAGGTCTAGACTATTGCAACCTTAGACCTTTCAACCACCAAAGTGGGTGCTTAGGTCCTTAATTCAATAATTTTCTTCAGGTGAGAATCCATAGATGAAGAAACTTCAGATTAAACTGATCTATAACCTACCGAGAGAAAACATGTTAAATCAAGGTTGCTTTGGAGCAGCAAACCTCAAAATATTAAACAGAGTCTTTGTCAGTGAAGGGTGGTTGGGGCTCAAATCCAGGCTGTGTGTAATGAAGGTGTTTTTTTCTAAACATTTTCCTACTTTTCCTAAAATGAGGACACACGTTTACTTTCTTCAGCTATACCCTAGTAATGTAAATATGCAAATAGCACGAACGTGTATTAAGACGTACGAGTATAGTAATTAATAATTCAATTTCCTAAGATCTATTTATTTAACTACACTAATTAAGGAACCCCTTGAAGGATACTTTGTACCCATTGTCACATGTGCAGGAGAAACAAGGACATTGAATGTAAGAGAGACTAGAAATGTGGAGGCCATGGCAATGAAGTTTTTGAGGAGCATATAAGCTGTCGCGAGGGGAAATGGAATAAGGAATGAAGTTATCCGGGAAATGGTGGGGGTACAGGGAGTATATGATATAGTAGAGGAAACAAGACTGAGATGGTATGGACATGTAATGAGGATGGAAAAGAAGAGGGTGCCAAAGAAAAGGATGGAAATGAAGTTTTCTTAGCACCGTGTTTTTACTACTTGTTCAGGTTATAAAAGGCTTACTATATAGTAAATGCACCCACATTTGCGTGGAGGGAGAGTGGGAACCCATTTTAAGAAAAAACTCTCAGTACATCCGACAGGGATCGAACCCCGATCTCCCCGTCTTCGGCAGTCTAGCCCAACATGAGATTAGCGCGTTAGACCACGTGGCTACAGAAGCGTGTCGAAATGAAGTATGTAGGAAAAAAAACTAGACCGAACTAGACTAGACCGGAAGGGAGGCCAAAAAATAGATGGGAGGATCAGATAATTGAAAGTGTGCAAATAAAAGGAGAAGAATGGAAGCAATTAAAGGAGGAAGAATGGTGGAAGTATAGAGGAAGATGGAGACATTTTTATTAAATCTACCCGGGCACAAGCTGGAAACAGTTGATGATTATGATTATGATGAATTAAGGGAGTGGCTAACCTATATAGGGGCCCTACTAGCTCCTTAATTATTGTTGGTGTAACATTTTCAAAATACAATATCAATCCGCAATTCTGAACTGGCTTTCTATAGAAATTGGCCTGCTAACACATTTTGTGCAAACTTTTATTTGAGCTGATTCACTTTGTTTTTGAGAGCTTGGCATCATAAGCTTATTAATTGTAGGTATGTAATGTATCGGCCTAATTAACGAAATGATAAGATAAGACTTGAAAAGAGAAATTGCAATTTATTGGGTCACAAAGATATCAGATTGATAAAGAATAGTCCGAAAATAGTGTAAGGATTGACAATTTTAAGTTTAGAAATGCTCAAACAAATTTTTGGAATTATTAGACACAGCTAAAACAACATAAAAACAAATTAAAATATAAGCACAAATACAGTGCCAGAGTATTTTGTGTTTGAACAAATAAGGAAATTGAAGACTTATGCTTGGTTGGATAGTAAATTAATAGATAATTTTGTTTTAAATCAGTAAATAAAATAAATGAAAATATAATGAGGTTAAAATAAATTAATTCATTACAAGAAGTGTGGGACTGCCCTTAGACTAAGACGTTAATAACCAAGATACCGGCATTAATGGTCACGCCGTCTAATAGGTCACTCTCGTGTAATACTAGAAGGGGAACTCAGGTTAAGAATCCGGTGAGATGTACTAAGTTTTTACTTAATGGTTTCCCATGCTTTACACGTTAATGTAGGTACATTTCTTCTACAATTCCACCTTACTTATCCCTTTACCATTACCATGATTAATTTATGTGTACAACCCGGACGCGGGCCCCCCAAGTGCCCAAACTGGGCCTGGTACCAGGGGCAAGGCACGGGCCCCATTCTCTTTGTACTAACTTCAGTGGCGGCGGAAACTTATTTGTTTGGAGGGGTTTGGATCCTGCAAGCCAAAGGGGGGGGGGGGCGCTGGGGCACATAAGCTATCTATAAAATATTTAAAGTAGCCCTCATCTGGATTTTTTCAATTAGACTCTTCTATAAGCTATTTGGAATGGTCCTCCTTAAAAAAGCTTTTGAAATTGGGATGCTGCTAGAAGCTATTTAAAATAGTTCTCACCCCTTATTTTTAATCAGGCTGCTTTAAAGGTTATTTGGAGTAGTTCTCCATAAAAATGGTTAAATTTAATGCTCCTACAAGCTATTGAAATGTACTTCGGGAAATACTTGAAAATTGTATACCTCTATAATATATTTTGAATGACCTTCTCTTGTAGAATTTTTGAAAACTAGATTCTTCTAGAAAATATTTGGAGAAGCCATCCTTCAGATTTATTTTTTTATTTGAATGTCCCTTAAATCTATTTAGAAGAAAACCTTTAAAAATAAATCTCTTTTGACGCTATTGAGAATGGGCCTCGAACCTCTTCCAACAATTGTTTGAAAATTGGATGCCTCCAGAAGCTACTTTGATAATGGGCCTCAAACCTCTTCAACAAGTGTTTGAAAATTGGATGCCTCCAGAAGCTACTTTGATAATGGGCCTCAAACCTCTTCCAACAATTGTTTGAAAATTGGATGCCTCCAGAAGCTGCTTGAAGTTTGATATAAGGCCATATTTTATATTCATATTCAAGAGTATCAGAAGGGTGCTAAATATATCTAAAAGGAGGACAAATTTATTCCAGTCAAGGGGGCCTCATATTCCAAAGCATCAGAGGAGAGTGAAATAAATCTAAATGAGGGGGCAAGTTTATTCCAGTCAAGGGGGCCTCATATTCCAGAGCATCAGAGGAGAGTGAAATAAATCTAAATGAGGGGGCAAGTTTATTCCAAGGGAGGGAGGAGTTTATTCCAGTCAAAGGGTTTGGGGGATAGATTATTTCCAGTGGGAAATGCTCCCTCTGATTCCTCTTCCAGTGATCTACTAGGTTTGTATATTTTTACAAATCTTATTTTCATTTTTACAAAGAAAAGCCGTGTACGAAAATGATTATGTAACTGAAAACTGAAATGTTCGGCACATGATAAAATACTTAGATTTAAATTGAATTGTATTTACTGACAGACTATCTTTGTGTGCCAAATTTAATTTCAGTGCAAAACTTGAAATCGTGAAAGTTCCAAACACTTTGAAAAGGAAGACAAGACTGGACTGAACCAAGGATATAACGGTGATAGAAGCCTGTAAGTTCCTTCGTGGGGAAAACTCAGCGGTGGAACTTCTTATTCCTTAGTATTTTCTTTCGTCTTCTACATTTATTTTAAATTTGGGGATTTAGATCTTGGGCCCGGTACCATTGTACCAATAGTATGCCCCTCCCCCCCTCTCAACCCTCTTCGTGGTGGGCCTGCCTGGACGAGTACTAAGCAAGAAGGAAAAAATATTTTAGTAGTAGGCCAAAATTGAGGGAGTCGGGGCAAAAACACAATAACTAAGTTTATTAAAAAATGTGCTAGCATGGATTTCTGGTTGCTTATCTCTTGAATTAAAAGTTGTTTTTCTAATCAGTAAAGAACTAGAAGAATGCTAATATCGACGAATATTTTATTTATTTTGTATAACTAGATTTACAGATTTTATAAACGTTTAAGTAGTGAAAATATCCCACCTAAATCTGTGAAAGTTATAATTTTTTTTGCACCTACCCCTCAATTATTAACTATAATTAGAGGAAAGAAAATTAGAAGAGACTTTAAGTAAGATCACTTTGGTTTCAGATAAGTAGAATTACAAGATAAGTGATTTTGCCCTTACGACTAATAATAGAAGCATGGATCAAGAGAAATAAGGATACATTAATGGCATTTGTTGATTTGGAAAAACTTTTTATAATGTAAAGTGAGTCAAGATGTTTAAATTTTGTGAAGAGAAGGCCAAAATATCAAGACAGAAGACTTGTTTATAATCTCTACAAGAATCAGGTGGCTATACTAAAGGATTGGATACTCTATTATTTAAGATATAAACTTATTTGAGACTAGAATAGTAATAAATATAGTCTTGAAACTCAAATGTAGAGGACGTTATCTTAGTATTTTTAGAGGAATCTACCCTGTAATTGATAATCCATATTTGATAATTCTTTAATTTGTAAAATCAGTATTTATACCGCCGTTGAGCGGGTAGTATTCATTATTTTATTAAATACTCATGTCAGGTCAAGGTGCAGTTAATAATTAATATTAAAGAAATAAAAGGGAGATTACAAGAGAGACAAATAAATTAAAAAGGTGGTGATACAAGGCTACAATCTATAATCTCATCTATTGAAATTTTATGTTGAGAAAGCAATGAAGGTGGGAAATGAAAAGTTTGGTTTAGGAATAAAAATACAATGAAAAAGAATAACAATTTTTAAGGCATTTCTCTATGGTTAAGGTTTCCTGCTGGTATTGTTCTTTGGGCTAAAGAAGAGAAGACGTAGAGGAAATACTGAATGGAAGGAATACACTATTGGGAAAACAAAAATAAATATAAACAAAACCAAAGTTATTAAGATTAGCAGAGGTGACAACAATAATAATTCACTGAATATCAAATTTGGAGCAGATACAATTAGAGGGAGTAAGTAATTATTGTTATTTAGGAAGTAGAATTACAACAGATGTGTAAAGCAAAGAGGATATCAAAAGCAGAACAGCACAAGAATAAAGAGCTTTCTTCAAACAAACAAAAAAAGAAGTCTAGGCTATTAGTATCAAATATTGACTTTGGAATGAGAAAGATTTAAAAAATAATGTATGTTTGGAGTACATAACTTTATGGAAATGAAGCTTGGACGCTGGGAAAGCCAGAAAGAAGTGAAATAGAAGTAGGTAGAAGGAATATTGTGCAGCAGAAGGATGCTAAATGTTAGATGGCATGATAAAATGCATATTGATCAGATTATAGAAATGATAGGGAATGAAAGAAATATATGGAAAAAATCTTATAAAAAAGGAGAGATGGTGGGGTACATTTTGAGGGATACAGGATTGGATAATTTGTTAATGGAGGGTACAGTGGTAGGTACAAATTTTACAGGAGGGCAAAGATAAAAAAAATAGTAGATATTTGAAGATGTGGGCTATAATAAGTATGTAGAGATGAATATATTGGCACAAGATAGTAAGAAATGAAGGATTGCATCAAACGAGTCGAGAAACTGATGACATGGAAAAACAAACATAAAACTGAGCTACTTTACCTGTTGTTAAAATCAACAAACATTACATTTATTAAAGTATTGGGTGACCTGGCGGTCTAGGGGTAAGGTGTTGAACTTCTGTGCTGGGGTCCGGGGTTCAATCCTAGGTCCCGGGATAGATTTATCTGATTTTAAACCCTTCCTTCACCTCTGACAAGACGTGTATTAATCACAACTTGTGAATGTGTGGAATGCCAGGCCTCCACCGTGGTTCGGATCCCACGTTAAACTGTAGGTCCTCCATTTCATCTCACAATCACCCTACCATTACACATTAGCGTAAGTGCATATAATCCGAACGGGTAGTAAGATGCGGTGATAATAATAATATAAACTATTTATATCAGTGCCATGAGAGATTGTACTCCCTAAATACTATTACGGCAAGGAAGCTAAGATAGTCTTGAAGAAAACCTCATATCGCATTACATCTTTTCATGGCGTGCATTAGACACTGTTAATTTAGCAAGAAATTGTTTGTGGTTTTGTGTCGCAGAAACAAGTTTACGGTACTTATAGTCATTTCTCCCCCCGTGCTACTAACATTATAGGTACTTTTTGAAAAAAAAAATATGTTAGTAAGTATTTTTACTATTTCACCTTTAAAAAAACTAAAAAAACGCATGCCTTTACAAATAAATATAGAGTACAGTTTTCAACTTATTCGAGTTCATCCATTTCAACTTGCGAGGCTTATAAATGTTTGTAGCTCGGTATGTACGCAAAAATGCCTTAAGGTACCTTAATAGGGCTTAGATTTTATTTAACACCACGTCTTAATACCCTTTTGGGCTATACGCCTAGATACTAATTACATTAATGTACTAAGGATTATCAAGGAAGTGCACCTGCATTTGCATGGAGGGAGAGTGGAAAACAATTTAGGGAAAGCTACCCTCGGTGCACCCAACCGGAATCAAACCCCGATCTCCACGTCTTCAGCAGTCTAGTCTAACACGAGGGTAGCACGTTAGACTATGCGACCTCCAAAGCGGGTGGCTAATAATTAAGTGACCAGTTGCTTATTGTCATTTTTAAGGACAGCCTTTCTAAGAGCACTGGGAGAGGAGAGATATGGAGAAGGTTCGGTCAGATTCAAATAGGAAGAAACTTAGACAACAAATTTACTTAAACAATTTTTAAAGTCCGTTCACGGTGGGAGTTATTTTCTGAAAGGCCTTTTTCCCTACCAGAAATATATTATATAGTAGGATATTGGTAGAAAAAAAGACCTTTCAGAGAGTAATTCCTACCGTGAATGGAGTATATATACTACGACCCGCCTCGGTGGCGTAGTTTGGCTAACGCGCTAGTCGTGTTGAGCTCTACTGCTGAGAACGGGGAGATCGAGGTTCGAATCTCGGTCGGGTGAACTGGGGGTGGTTTTTCCTAAATGATTTCCACTCTCTCTCCACGCAAATGCGGGTTCACTTCCTCTAATTAAACCTTCCTAATTCCTAATCCATTAGCGTAATTAGTACTTAAAGCGTATAACCCGAACGGGTAGTAAGACGCGGTGCTAAATAATAATAATAATAAAGTATATATACTTTTACTTCAAGTCATATAGCCTGCAGCTGTCACTTTTGATGGACAGTATGATTACCTATAAAAGAGTAATAATGTTACTTTTTCTTGTATTTACTGCAGTTAATATTAATGTATTTTCCAAACCTACCTTTTTACCACGATACCACTATACAAACTCAATTATATGTAGCCCAATTCTGTGGCCGCATGGTCTAACGCGCAACTCTCACGGTAGACTAGACAGCCAATGACAGTAAGCTTGAGGTTCAAATCTCGATCGGTTTTTTCCACTCCACCTCCACGCAAATTCGGATACAATTTCTATAAATATAACCTTCCTAATCCCGGAAACCATTAGCTTAATTAGTACATAAGGGTACAGACAACCCAAATGGATTGTAAGTTAAGGTGCTATATATATATAAATAATGGAAACAAATGCTTAATTCTTCTCATTATTAAGTTATTGAGTGATAACATAGAGACGTAAATTTAGAGCAACATATTTCACTTTCCTATCCCCCTTCCGTTTTTATAGTGCATTCGCCCCTATGAAAGGATTGGTCGAATGCGCGCCAAAGAAATCGTTGGGGAATGCAATAATGTATATATTGGTATGAATGCTTTCCTCTTGACTATTCCGTCCTCTTGCCATCCTAGAATATGTATTAACTTGTCGCTAGTGGAGGCGAATCTGATTCCTCCCAAATAGCCTCATTTGACAGATAACAAACTTTACCGAGGCTACAGTAGCCCCGTGGCTTCTTTGGTGCTGACTGACAGCTCACAGTTGACTTCTGACAGTCAACATTTAGGTATATACCTAAAT
>CABFVX010005069.1:20173-36308 GCA_902151425.1 Timema shepardi | reverse complement strand
ACGGGTAGTAAAACGCGGTGCTAAATATTATATATTATATATATATATATATATATATACTACGCGTCCTTTCTTTATTTTCCCGCTACCCCTTGGAGAGAGGAAGTATTGTGAACATAATAATAATTGAATTAAAGATTTTTATGGATGATTACGTTTCATGACCCACTGAATAAACATAAGAGTTTGATTTTCTTCACATGGTGATATCAACAATTGTTGAATATTTATCAATGGTGTCCTAGAATTTAATGACAATTTTTTCTCTTCATTTAGAAAGTTAGTCATCTAACGCTGCTCTGCTCATGACAGATATTAAACAACTGTTCTTATCACCATATTGTGAAGAAAATTATACTCTTATGTTTCTACTGGAGATTTGATTTATTTTGAAAAAAAAAAAAGTTTTACTATAAAAGCTGCAAAACACTGTCCGTTTCTCGCGTCCCCCTATACTGATAGTTGATAGACAGGCATTAGTAATAGTAATAAAAGGTCCACATTCGACTGTTTCACCCTCGTGGTTCCTGTAGCGCTAGAGCGACGTGTTTATTTTGATAGCTGCTGAGGGCTCTATTATCGGCTGTTTACAGCCAAGAACGGAAGTCCTAATAATGAAGGGCAGATGTTCCATGGCTCGCACTCAAAGTCAAGGTCAACAAGGACTGTTTTTATATGTAAGGTAGGACCAGGACGAAGGGATTAAAAACCAAAAGGAACCACCCGGCCTAGTAATGAAGGTAGACACAGTCATCCATGTGTGAGGGCTCCTTTCTATATAATGAGACTAAAACCCTTTTCGTCAGTAAAAAAATAATAAAAAATACTGTCGGTTACGTTTGTGATGATATAATTTTGGTTTTATTAGTATTTTAGGGGCTTGGCTTACGCTTTATAACAACATGGTTTTATCCCCAGATGACTTAAGGCCCTTGGCCCTGTCGAGGGTAAGTCTGAAACCTATTTTGTGGGATGGTGGGTGGGAGGGTGAAAGGGATGGCGTGGCTTCACAACCAACCAACGTATCCTTCCGAGCCAACAAGAACAGAAGGATCACGGAAAACGTAGATGGCGCTAGCTACCGGACAGGTCTTGCGGAAAAATCATAGTTTGGAAATGCCAGTTTTCTCGAGAACGAGTGAAATGTTTATGTTAATAGTTTCAACACACCTTCTAAGATAATGTATCGATGTTTATTAATTGTTACATTTTCTTATTTGTTGTTATGAAGTTAGCAGTTTCTATTTTTTTAAATGTCAATTTTATCGATATCTGATCACTGTTAAAATTATAGAGGAGGTGTGTATTTAAAAAAATATAACTTAATCAACATTTTTCTAGTCTTGAACGAACCATTTCCCAAAAGAAAATTTCAAAACAATAAAAATTCTTGAAGATAACCGTTTGTTACCATGGCTGTGCATTTCCACGCCAAATGAAATGGGCCAGTCGCTTTAAAACAAACATTCAAGGGAACCCAATTTAAGATCAGAACTTTTGCAGTTCTTGTCAGCAAATATCTTGTTTGGTTCAAAATAAAATATTTACCAAGGACCACGTTCAAGCCTAGATGCAGGTGCTTAATATAATCTAGCATACAGATAGTACAATGTCACTATGAACTTCGTATGTTTTTTTTACACAGTAGGCGTTAATAAACACAACCTTCTAGAAAAAAATTTTATTTTTAATTATCGTATCATATATCCCATTCTCTCAACACAATTTGAAGTTGAATCTCAACAGTTTAATTTGGTTTATACTCTTACGCCACCTTCCTCAAGTAACTTCATGGTCAGGACCATAGTGTAATACATCAAGGTAAGACCGTTACCTTTCTAGATGTGTCCTTCTATTGAAAGGAAAAGACAAAGAAGACGTTCAATAAGAGCGAGAGTTTTTTTAGGGGAAGGGGGGGGGGCATTTTATCTTTAAATGTTTCACTGCGTATTCCATTGTTCATTAATTATTAATTATTCATATACCACATGACACGCAGTCATGTTGTTTTAAATCTAACATATTTACTCTCTATGGCTTTGTTTTTATTTCATTATTAGTGTGTATGTTTATAGCATTTATGTCCATTTCTGATAGACAAATCTTTAAGCTCAAATAATAATGCTCTTAACAATTCAACTTCGTAAACTTTACAAACCGTATTCAAATTTTATATTTAGCAAGGTTTAAGTTCGTCACCTTAGATCAGTTAGTGACATGTCCACATGCTAAGCAAATAAACCTGGGTTAGATTCCCAGCATGGCCAAAAAAAGTATCATTAGTGAAATGTAGGTTTTCACTTCTATGCTAATGAATTAACGACCGGTACTGGGTCTTGTGTCTGTTCTAGATTTAAGTTAGTTTATAAGTCATGGGTTGAGATAATCAACCAATCCAGAATGTGTACATTAAATACTCCAAATAATAATAATAATAATAGTAATAATAGATAGTTGAATGCTAAAAAGTGGGACCATTGTACTTAGAATGTGCCAGATATGTATTGTTCCAAAAAACAAACATATTATCAGTTAAGATATTAATATGAAAAACATTCAAACAATAATGGACGCTCATCTCCAGTGGGGGATTCAGGGTAGGCAAACTGGGGCACGTTCTCTCCATGTCGATTTCCGAAAAATATACAGCAATCGTTTGAATTCCCTCTTGCTACAAAAAAAAATGCTAACATATGAAGAGATAAGCCTACTTACTGGGTGCAGCAAAAACCCATGGATTCTGTTTTTCCATCCACTTAATGGATAATTGAAATTATGGAGGGAGTTATTGATACAGAAATCCGAAAAAGTCGATAGTACAAAACGGAAGCTTACAGATTTTAATCTGTTTTTCCAATCATCGAGTATCTGTTGAAAACTCAATGGTTTGGCCATGTTTAGTAAAAATATTGAAATAGTGTCTGGAGAGGTTTTAAGTATCAGTGACAGATCCAGGGGGAAGAGGAGGTCACCCCTCCCCACATGCACGGAAAATAATCAAAAGCGTTGAAACTAATACCTTAATGTTGTAAAGAATGACCAACAAATACCTCCCTCACCCTATCTCCTAAATGACATAATCAATAACTCTTTCAACTTAGCTATAATGTGCAGAAAAGATAGAGGTTTAGAGCTAAAACTCTACAATAATTAGATTATTAAGTTGATAGCCCATTATTTATATTAAAATACTTTTTCTATTATATTAAAACATTTTAGCCCCATACCGGTACATATTTATTACTTTCATTGTGACAGTGAATTTTTGGTTTATGGTTTTGAATTAAAATTGGGATATATCCATTATTATTATTATTATTATTATTATTATTATTATTATTATTATATATTAAAATTGTTTTCATAAACTAACTTTATTATTATTATTAAAATTATCATAAATAGAAATTTTGACTATTCAATATAATAGAAATTATATTTGGTGGAGCCTTATAAAAACTAATGGCTCCCCTTGACAACAGGCCTGAATCCACCCTTGTTATATAAAACGCGAAAACTTAGATTAGAGTTAAATTAGCGTTTATATAAACTTAATAACATAATTATTTGTATCATGGTGTCCCTCCCGTCAATTTTTTTCTTTCTGGATCCACCATTGCTCATCTCTATTACTGAATAGCTGGAGGCCAAATACACTTATAGGGGTATTTTACTAGAGAGCAAGGGTAGGTGGTTAAATCACCATCTAAAATTACGAGTTATGAATCTAAATTCCCTGATTTTAATATTCAAGCTGATCGATAAGTTTTATTAAAATACTTTTTTTTTAATGGTTACACGTCGAATGATTTTATGTTGGTGGGAACTTCCATTTTAAATAACACGTTAAATGCTGTCATTTGTTCAGGAATGGTCCTATAGCCAACATAATTTGATAAAAAGGGATCAAATAAGGAGTTAAACACATTTTAAAAACTTTACATATAAACATAAAACCAAGAGAAGAAAAATTATGCAACAATTTGGTAATTTTGGGGAAGATACTTTTTGGGTTTTTATTAAATTTTTTAACTTAGCATAAGACTTAATAACAACTCAGGCTAGGACTTAAAATATGAGGCAATTTATCAGATATAAAAATATAATTGCATTAGCGTGTAGGTGGGATAAGAAACTCTCCAGTGAGAAAAAAACACCTTGAATACATCTAACTGAGATTCAAACCCGGATTTCCCCATGCATTGCAACTAAATACAATGCAAGCCTTAAGCCAATCAGAAATAGCCACAGTTAATTATAATCATATGTTTTTGATTTTCCAGTGCATGATCTTACCCGCTTGAACTATATATTAATAATAGTAATACATTATTATGATTAATAATAATACTTTATTTATATTGTTAGCGAGTAGCTCACATTGAGACAGTGAAACCCAATTTTATTGTTAATTTGTTCAAGAATAATTTATTTTTTATTTGATGGTTTGTTTTAAATACATAACTGTACATCACTGTAGTGATATGTTAATAAATATGCATACAAGATTCTTAGTACTATCTATTAATCTATAGTTTTTTTTATAATTATAATCTGCCTCTAGATAATGATAGCAATAGTTTTTTCACTAAAAAAGGGTAAAACCATACAAGCATTTAAAAAATATATAAATAAGTGGTAAGACACAATCCGACATAAAGTCTATTCATAGTAGGAAGTATGAGTGGAAGGTCTTTTTTCCTATCAAAACCCTAATTTATAGTAGAATTCTACAAGGAAAAAGGCCTTTCAGACTACCCTTCCCATCATGAACTAGGTATACTTTCTCATATTGCCCATTATAGTAAACAATTTTTAAAATTAAGCTAACAGTAAGCTGCACTTAAATGAGTTTCCCTAAAAAAATACTATATATATATATATATATATATATATATATCCCCAAAAATATTCTCTACTCCCACCCCCTCCCCTCAAATCCAATTAACCATATAACATTTATTGGAATCTCAAATTTCCGACTGAATTCACATCAAGGCCTACATTACGTATTTTGTAAATCCAGTTAGAGACCTTTAATGGACATTTTATATTTACAAGAGCAATTTCATATATAAAAATAATATTACTTACACTATGCGAATGAAAATAGCTATAGTATTGTAAAAACAGTTGTTTTGAAAAAACTCTGAATGTCAAATAAATAAAACAAATATTTTACCTTATCTTTTTGTAAAGAAATAGTTTTATTACAGTCATATAAAACTCATAAATTCAGTGAATGAAAGAATTGAATTTTTAAAAATGAACACTCTAGGTTGAAAAAAATCTACATATTGATCAGAAAATAAATTCTATAAACACAGGGATTTACACGCCATTCACGGTAGGAATTACTCTCTGAAAGGTCTCTTTTCCTACTAATATCCTACTATATAATAGGTTTCTGGTAGGGAGAAAGGCCTTTCAGAAAACAATTCCTACGATGAACGGACTCTAGGTACTATTTATAAGATTTTAACAGTAGAAACTTTTTTCTCTGTTTACTTGATGTGGCAATTCTCGA
Organism: Timema shepardi; assembly: GCA_902151425.1. NCBI lineage: Eukaryota > Metazoa > Arthropoda > Insecta > Phasmatodea > Timematidae > Timema > Timema shepardi. The sequence goes on along the minus strand of CABFVX010005069.1, from coordinate 30,781 downwards.
TCATTTCTTCATTTGTGATTTTCTTGAGACTGTCATTCTTAGATGATAGTATCAATAAGCTTGACAACCAATCTCCCCCTAAGCTGTTCTAGCGACGGACTGGCGACCGACAGGAAGGACGGAAAACCCTCAAAAGTCAAAGGTGACAGAGGTCTATGTATAGATGGGTTTAACACCCTGCCCACTACTCAGCGCTACCAACTAAGCCTTGCTCAGTAAAAAAAAAAAAACTTTCCCACACTAAGTCAATAGTGTAAGCAGCTGTGGAATGCCAGGCCTCCACATTTCTCTATGGTTTGGTTGAATAGTGTTGCAAGCACTCATCTATGTTACCTGTTGGGCTCATGGATTTTCTTCTGTGAACTCTAAAAAAAAAAGCCTAGTACGCCCTAGGAAACAATCCCCTGGAAACAGTTTGCAAACATTTTGGGAAACTAATAGTAGTGTTTTCCAAGAAAGAAATATGTTTCTTATCATCCATTTCAAATGGGTAACCAGAAACAATGTTCGCTTGTGTGTGTTTGCCAACATTCCCGGCAACCAACATTCTGGACCAGTTTGTTCCTGCTGTTCACAAAGATTACATCAGTTCCTGGTTTGTCATTTGTCATGTCGTGGTCCACCGAAAATACTATGGAACTTATAGAAATATTTCACACAAACACATTGTTGAGGGATATGACACCCGTGGAACATAAAAGTCGCGTAAAAATAGGGGATGTCTATAATGAAATAGGCGAAAAGTATTCAGTTGGTCCGAATGAAGTGGACAACAAAGTTAAAAGCTCTTCATTTGTAATTTCGAAGAGAGCGCTCTAATCTTTTAAGCACAAGCCATAGCAGAATCTTCCCCTTCAGACATATTTCATTCAATTGGACTCTGGGTGGGAAACAATGCTTCATATTGTAGTCCGGACGCGAAACAATGTTTTTAACTGTTTCCAAACATTCTGTTTCCCATTGTTTGTCAACAGTTTGCAAATTGTTTGCATGGACCGGAAACAGTTTGGGAACTGTTGGCAAACATGGGAAACAGTTTCCGATCAAATTTGGCAAACAATTTTTCCAAGCGCTCATTAGGATTTATTAGGCCCCCTTCCCAAGTTCCGGGTGTGCATTCGTCCGGATGCTGTCTACACAATGATAAGCAATATGTATCTGGATGTCTCCTGAATCCGGACCTTTTTTGTGTATTGGGAGTTAATGATTTTTGCAGGTGGCGATGATTAACAAACATAGAAAACAAATTCTATGTTCACTTTTTAAGATATCGCTGAAAAAATAAACGCTATAGGCAATTTTAGGTTCACCCCATATTAGAAAATATTATCTTCTAGCATGTTTCAAGGCACTTTTTCAGAATTTAGAGAAGGTGAAGTAAAGTTTTTTTTTAGAATTATTCCTGCATATTATTCCCATCCTTTGGATCGGTGTTACAAAATTTGACGGGATGAGAAATGAGAGAGTAAGAAAAATAGTAAAGGAAGAGCCAGTTCAGGACAGGAGAGGGAAGGCACGACTAAGGTGGTATGTGAGAAGAATGAAGAGGGAAAGGATTCCCAGGAGGATGTGGGATATGGATATGGGGGGTAGGAGGCCGAGAGGAAGACCAAGGGACAGATGACTGAAGGGAGTAAAGAGTGTGGAGGAGAAAGGAGAAGACTGGGCCAAGGTGGAGGAAGAGAGGTAGTGGAGAGGCCTATGCTACAAAACAGACCAAACCAGTGGCTGGAAGCTGTCGATGATGATGGTGATTCTCAGCCTTTGATGAGTTGTTGCAACGTGTAGAGAAACAGCTACCGAAACAAGATACAAATATCCAAAATTGTATTAAATCTGTTGAAATGTTGGCTGTTCCGTTAAGGTTTTTAAAAGTAATTTTATGATAAAAACAAACCAACCTCAACGGCACACTAAGAGAGCACTTGAATAACTAAACATCCGGATCATAGGAATACATAGCCCCCTGTAGTCCGCTAGAGTGCAGTCCGTGCGAACGCCCGTCCTAAACCCGGGGGTTTTTAGCGGGTAGATCCGAGAGTTTTCTACACGCGGACGGATATTGGTTTGTTTCCAGATGGTGTGAAAAAATTCATCCCTTCCCATGTATTTCTATTTGTCCGGGTGACGTGCAAAAACTCAGATGATTGAACACCCGGAATGTGTTAAAGGGGCCTTATTCATGTATATTCATAATATTATCAATTTATAAGAACAAGCATCGGTGAGCACGCAGGATAAATGTTACACTCATCTGGTTTAGTTTGTTGGTAACGTTAAGGGGAGGGATTGAAACCCAACCGGGTGTTACTTGTATTTACCTAAATACAGTGGCCCCGTGGCTTCTTTGGTGCTGACTGACAGTTCACAGCTGACTTCTGACAGTCAACATTTAGGTGCATACCTAAATTTTGGCTATCAGACGTGACAGTTGCTAAACACATGTTTTTGCAGATCACATTGTTCGGCGTAGAGATACATAATTTGGTCTGGTAACTTTTCAAAGCTGTCAGAAGTCAGCTGTGAGCTGTCAGTCAGCATCAAATAAGCCATGGGGCTACTGTAGTTTTCCACTCTCACTCCAAGCAAAAATGGGTAGGGTTTTTTTTTTCAAAAGGACTTAATGTGTACTTTCTGAACGGACTGATTATATCAAGACAGTACTTATAGACTAACGTAAATATAGAACAAACACGGCATCAAGCCCCCTGGCCGTTAATTCATCACTGTGAAGGGGAAAAAACTCCAATTTCACCAACGATAGATTTTTAAACCATGCCGGGAATCGAACCCGAAACACTTATAAGCTACCAATGAGCTGAGGTGTTGGAACATTTTATTTTAAACCTTTACGGGAAGTAAGACATGCTGAAAAAAATGTACCGTATTTAAAAAAAATAGGATTTGAACTGTTTACGTTAATAAATGGTCGCGATTGTCTCAGAGACAAAAATTGGGTCCAGAAGCTCCAAAAGAGATTATTTATCAAGGGAAAGCCAATTTTTGTGAACAATATTTCCAAAGGTACTATTTAGTGCATCGGTAATTCCCCTCCTCCACAACTGAATAGTCACTACGTGCCTGTGTCCAGGTATTTAATTATAAAAATATGAATTACAATATGCCAACAATGGAAAAACTTATTTCGTGACACTTATATTAAAAGTGATTAATCTCGATACATTGTGTGTATTTATCGTTAACTGATATAATGTCAACAATTGATAACAAACTGGTACTTACATCCTATCTAGGTATGCAGTTACTATCTAACATTGTGCCATTTTTACAAGTGTTCATTTCGTATATATGCAAGACTATAAAACAAACAATAATTAATTGTTTTACAACCAAAAACAATGAACGTTCACGGTGCCATACTACTGATTTTAGCCAGCATTGTTGTAAGTTAAAATAGTGGTATTTTATCAAGTGTTCGAATTAATTATTTTTAGCACAGTAATTTTCTTGTTGTATTGAAACTAGTCCAATTATTAACTTATTTTACATAATATATCATTATTGTTGTTATTTTGACTGTGTGACATTTCAAGTTCCTTTAGCAAACTATATAAAGTCTTTAAATAATTATTATCTGACTACCCGCTTCGGTGGCCACACGGTCAAAGGCGCTACTCTCGCAATAGACTAGACTGCTGATAACGGGGAGATAGTGGCTCGATCGTGGTTGGGTGTAGGGAGTGTTTTTTTTTCCTATATAGCTTCCCACTCTCTACAAGCAAATGTGGGTATATTTACTCTAAATCCAACCTTCCTCATTTCTAGCCCATTAGCGTAATCAACAAATAAGCTTATAGCCAGAATTGGTATCACGCCATGGAGGTTTTTTTATTATTGATTTTGAGAAGAGGCTTTAGTTACCGTGGTAAAAACATTGTCCAACTTGTTTGATGGTCAATTTGTTTAGCCAGGGGTATAAAGATATAAAACTTTAATGTTTTGAAATTGTATTAAAATAAGCACAAATCCAAACAAAGAACATGTTGATATTAAATTTGTTTCTCTTAAGAGCACGCATCATATACCAATAAACTCTGTGATACAATCGGCTATAAATAGTAAATTTACACGATCACTATTGCACGTGAATCATTTCTGACTAAACATTAATGGAGATAAAGAATTAATAGAAGTTCCTAATGAAGAACATTGTTGAAATATTGAATTATATTTGGATGAAAACTGAATTGAAAATACAGGTTTTGACCATTTTAAAATGGCTTCACAGCTAAGCATTGTGCACAAATCTTCATTTTGTCATAATATGGACGTGCTGTAGTTATTAACAAGAAGCTTTGTTGCTTTGTCCCCCATCGACACCGTGGGAAATTTCGAGTAATCATTCAAATACGAATGCATTGCACACCTATCTGGCATATTGTAGGTGTTTTCTTTTCCCTTTTACTCCCATACCTCGCGCGAGCTGGGTGCTGAGTTGGGCCTGCTATGATGAACGTTTTTAATATTCTCTTTTTACCACATCTCTAGTACCCTTCAGGCTATACGCATACATTAATTACGCTAATGTGTTAGGGTTCAATAATATAATGTATGTAGGCCTATATCAATATTTTCAAGAATCAAGTAATTTTTCAAATTGAAACAAAGTACCTACTTATAATAAACTTATTTTTAAATGAAGGGTATCCTACAGGGGAAAAAATGGAGGAAAGTTCAGTTTTGGCTAAAATTGAGCTAGTGTTGCCTTCTGTTAGACAATCATGAGACCTTTCTAATGTACTTTAGATTATGTTTTAAAAGAGGTCTCTGTCATATTTAAATTAATTTAAAAAAAAGTATTTGGTGTGGCCCTTTTGGGACTTGATATATAAAAGTTGTTTTTCTGGAAAATATGACTTTCCCCAGCTTCCCCCTTGTACGCTTTAAATGTTATAATAGTTTTGTTTATCAAGTGTTATTACATTGTTCCCCAGCTGTCAGTCCTGTGCCAGGACATAACAGTGACGGTAGCTCAGGGTGTCCTTCGAGGACAGTCTAACACCTCCAGCTATGGATTGACGTACAACAGATTCCTGGGGATTCCCTACGCACAGCCTCCTGTTGGGGACCTGCGTTTCAAGGTTATAGCACCATTAATAGATACATGCGTTATTAGACTACTATTCGATTATTCTGGGGGGTCCACTATAAATTTAACGTAATATGTCAATATCATTTTTTATATATATTCAGGATGTAACATAACATATTTAACTCACTTCGGCGGTGGGCAAAAGACATCAAAACAATGAAAATAGTTTATGTAAACATGTGCCCCATTTGACCTAGTCTCTAATAGTCATGTTTGTATTTCAGTAATACGGAGCTGCTGTACACTATAGGAAGTGCTCAAAATGGCCGCTTGTATGTATTTTTGAAAGAATGCGACATTTTACGACATGACAACTGCAGTGCTTACATTAATGCAGAAGGTGGACATTTTTAACACTTCCTGTAATGTTAAGCAGTTCCACAAACAAGGACAAATGAGACACATGTTTATGTGAAGTTTATTTAATTGTTTTTGTGTCCACCACTGAAGTGGTTCCAATATATTACGGTACAACCGATGTATGGGGGTGGCTCATAGCCCCATAGGTGAGATGTTTATTAATACACCACAGTGTATGACGGAGATAATGATGGTGTCTTAGGCCCCACAAGAACCAGTTGCGTGGCAAGGAACCAGAGATGCAATCACGTATGGGTCAAGCTGTGCCCAGGAAAACTCTCAAGAACAAGCCACATTTGGATCAAGCATATTTCAGGCATCTATCACTGGCAGTGAAGACTGCCTCTATCTGAATGTTTTCACACCACANGGGGGGGGGGGGGGGGATTGGCAGGATGGCAGATTCCAAGCGGTCTGGGACTACACATATATTATGGTCCCTTTATGCCTCGTGTACACAAGGTGAGTTGGCTTGCGAGTTGATAGAGCCAGTAGCCGAGGGTCAGCTACTGGCTTCGTGTGAACAGGTCAGCTGAGTTGCTGACTGTGCGAGTAGGTCAGCAGCTGGTCTAGTCAACCACTTCAAATATGTTTGTTTCACTGTCCACTGACCTTCCCTCACTCCACAGATAAGCCGGCCACTGGCTTCGTGTGAACGAACAGATCAATCAGTAGCTGGCCAGACACCTGATAATATTGCACTTGACTGTTGTCGGTGTTTTTTATTTAAATGTCCTACTCCTCACCTAATTATTTATATCTGATAATTCATCAAAATCTTAAAGAAAATTATTTTATTACCTTAAGAATAAGAACTATACGCATTTCAGACACTTTAAAACTTACGATCACCGTACACAGCAGAGCCAAATAACTGTCCACCGAGTTAGGCCAGCTACTGTCTGACTGGCCAGCCAGTAGCTCGCAACGTGTGAATAGCAGGGGTCAGTAGAGAAAAGCCCACCCAGTTAGGCCAGCCAGTAGCTCAACTCGTGTAAACCACGCTTAGGGATGTTTCCAATATCTGACGTCACGGCAAATCATGATAGATTTCCCATATTAATATAACGTGCACACGTTTTATTCGGTGATTTTTAAGTTAGAACATTGATATTACTAAACTAGAGTGTTCGTTCCCATCTATCCAGGTTTGTTGGTTCACACATTGGTAATTTGATATGATCTAGTGAGTAAATTCAGAAGTTTAATGGGTTTGTAATTACAGAATACCAGCAGTAATGACAGCCTCCCTGTCATGGTTTTTATTCATGGAGGAGCCTTTGAGGGTGGATCGGGAAGTAATCCCAGTTGGGGCCCTGAATATTTCCTTGAACAGGGAATTGTCATTGTTTTCATCAACTACCGGGTCAATATATTTGGTAAGTACTGAAAACACAAATAATGCTTATGTTGGTAAGTATTTTATATTTAATTATTCTGTAGTTAAAAAACCTTTAGTATCTAGCGCAGTGGTCCCCAAACTATTGCGGGCCAATGCCATGAACTCCTCTCTAATTCCCCCTACAATATTATGTATTATTAGGTGTGCTGTCCTACGATGGGTTCATTCCTTTTGTCAGTGAACTTAGACCGCCAATGCACCCTGTCGTCTGCCTCCTTCAACTTCCAGAATGTTCTTTTTTCCTTCAAGTCATCCAATACTTGTTATTCAGAGTAGCTGTTTACACGGCCCACTAGAGAAGAAAATAACCCAGTAATATTTGAAAGAGTAACATTTGATGACCCATTTATTCAAAATCCAGTTAAAACTTTTGTGTTTTATTAACTAGACAAAAGAGATCAATATCCTGTGAAACCAACTTTTTAAAGCTTTAATATTACACTAAGTATGAAGAATTCAACTAAGTTGAATTAACTTTCAAAGTCTGATAATTATATAGAACGTCTATTTGATACCGCATTGGCACATTTTAGCAATTGATTTACTGTTGATTACATTCTTGGTGAGATGGATGATTAAGAGATAACAGTTTCCCTCACTTAGCAGGAGTTTAATATCCACCCCTTCTGGGCCTTTAGCACCCCTTTAGATAATCTCACCACCCCTAATGAGGCAATACAGTTCACTCTGTGAACCACTGATATAGGTAATATTTTTGGGCCTCGATAGAACTATATACTCGGGGTGGGCAACCCTGTCACCAATCGCCACAAGTGGTGAATTGGCCGTTAAGTTGGGGTGAATTTGAGTTTGTTAGCTTTCACAGTAAAATAAATCTTTTCCTGCCGTCATGTTCTGGTTTTAATTCATTCAGCTCTTTGAATGAGTCATTGACGCAATATTGGATGCCATCCAATCCTCCCCTCCTCCCCCACCCCCCTTCACCCTCACTCCTTATCCCAACACTTCATTTCATCTTCGTGTTCAAACAATATCAAAGATCTCACGATCACCTTTTGTTTTTTTCTTTAAAATCAACCTTCCTCAAACACTTTAGTATTCATCTCTCCAGAAACAATACAGAATAAATAAAATGTACATTTTTATGTTAAACCATTTATTTTTATGATAATTTTACCTATTATGACCGACCAAGGTCAAATATTATATGTAATCAGTTGATATATTTGCGAGTTTAGGAGGTTCAAAGATCCAATTTTAAAGATGATTTAGTTTCATTACATGATCTACTGAAAATGTTCAAGAACTCGACCAGTTGCTGACCCATAATCTAACACACTAGCACCATTGAAAGAAAATTATAACCGGGGGGTAAATATTAGGTATATATAACTCTCTTTAATTTTTTTCAAAGACTGTCATAGGCACTCTACACATTGCCAACTTAAAATATCTATTGAATGTCTAGGTTTTCTCAGCCTAGAAGGAACAGATGTGTCTGGAAATGCGGGTCTTAAGGACCAAGTGGCAGCGTTGAGGTGGGTCAAGAACAACATAGCTGGTTTCGGAGGGGACCCAAACAGTGTCACCATCTTCGGTCAAAGTGCAGGAGGTTCCAGCATTCACTACCTTGTTCTTTCTCCTATGGCCAAAGGTTTGATCGAGTTTCTTTAAATAAATGTTTATTCATCTTTAGACCTAGGCTATAACTCGGAGAAGGTTTACAATTAAGAAAGTTGCTTACCTGTGACGTCATGGCCGGCCAAAATAGGATTTCACATGTTAATGAATTTACGTTTTACTCAGCGAGTTTTAAAGGTATAACGTTGAAACAAAAACCATAAATTTTTAAATAATTCTAAAAATACTCCTTCAGTGTTACAAAATTATTATTTTTATCTTTAATTAGTTTTTTGTAAAAGTATTTTTTTTATAAATACTCTACAAATTAGGCTAATTGTCTTGATCACAAAAATGGCTTGTAGGAGTCCACCTGCCAGGATGTAGATTAAAAATTTCGTGGTAGCATGTGTCTATCTAGAATAGAAAACAAGGAAAAGGTAATTTTAGAAATCAAGTCAATATTTTCAAAGTGCAATTATTAAAGTGACTGTGTAAACTTGTCAGATGAAGAGGGAAATGGTTATTAACACATAGACAAGAGTCCTCTCAAGGTGAACTTCTCATTTTTCCCCCCCTCTCTTTCTATTTTGTATATTGGCGTCTAAGTGTGATAGTGCTTAGACTGCTTAAGTGAGTCAAGTTAAAATGCAACCCGCTTCTCAGAATAGCTTCAAAATCTACAAGTAGTAAACGTCGTTAAGAACTAAATTTATGAAAATGACACCAAGACAGGGATTTGAACCCCGTTCATCCAACTTTACGAGCTGACCACTCTACCAACTGAGCTCTTCGCGATCTTTTTCATGTCAATGTGTCATTCAACGATTTCTCGCAGAAGAACATGGAAAATTAACATGTTTATATGTATGGCAACACTGTAATGTTGGCCGGGCGTTGTGCCGGCCGTGTGATCTTGAGATATACACTAGGTATAGCCAGTTGAGTGACAGAATTTGAAAATGTTAGATGAGTTTTTCACGAGCAGAGCGAGTATCCATTTTGGAACATTATTTTAAGGCCAACTCGTACATAGAATGGCAAAAATCGTTTGTGCGTAGTTTTCCAGAATCACGCGTGCTGAATAAATCAACAATATGCTAATTTGATGGCAAAAAATATAAGTTTTTTCTTTGGGTTGCGTGAATTTTGGATCACTCTGTATATCTTCGGTCCTGGGTGCAAACTGGTAGTCAGATTTGGCCCGTTGGAATAGAAAAAGGTTGTACCACCCTATCATAATTTATTTTAGCACCACGTCTTACTACCTGTCCGTGCTATACATCTTTGTACTAATTACTCTAATGTGCTTGGCATTGAGAAGGTTGAATTTAGAGGAAGTGTACCCAAACTTGCTTGAAGAGAGAGAAAGAGGAAAGCCATTTATGAAAAATCCACCCTTAGTACACCCGACATTGATCGAACCCCAATCTCCCCGTCAACATCTGTCAAGTTTTTTTTTTGTTGCAAGATTGACGTCTTAGATCATGCGTCCACCGAAGTGGGTCTGTCCTAAGTCATCATATAATTATATCGAAGCAAACAATGGGCCTAATAATAACAATGATCTCATAATTCATCAGATAATATTATAAAGAATCTCTCCTCTGATCTTCCATAGGTTTATTTCACCGTGCTATCTCGGAGAGTGGATCTGCTATAAACCCAGGGGCGTTTCATTTGAACACGCAGCCGTATGCATTCAACCTAGGCTCTAAGCTCGGCCTGAATACCACTGATGGACAGGAGCTAGCGACATTCCTGCGCGCTCAGCCAGTAGAAGACCTCATCAATAACCTCGATGGAATTGTACCAGAAGCTGTAAGATTATCTTATATTTGTAACCCTCTATTTTAATTCTGTCCCCTCTTATATTCTTAAATATGATTATTTGGTGACCTGGCGGTCTAGGGGTAAGGTGTCAGACTTCTGTGCTGGCGGCCGGGGTTCAATCCTCGGTCCCAGCATAGATTTATCTGATTACCAAACCCTTCCTTCACCTCTGACAAGACATCTTGTGAATGTGGGGAATGCCAGGCCTCCACCGTGGTTCGGATTCCACGTTAAATTGTAGGTCCTTCATTTCATCTCACAATCACCCTACCATTACACATTAGCGTAAGTGCGTATAACCCGAACGGGTAGTAAGACG
>CABFVX010005069.1:0-20088 GCA_902151425.1 Timema shepardi | reverse complement strand
AATCCTCGGTCCCGGCACAGATTTATCTGATTACCAAACCCTTCCTTCACCTCTGACAAGACATCTTGTGAATGTGGGGAATGCCAGGCCTCCACCGTGGTTCGGATTCCACGTTAAATTGTAGGTCCTCCATTTCATCTCACAATCACCCTATCATTACACATTAGCGTAAGTGCGTACAACCCGAACGGGTAGTAAGACGCGGTGCTAATAATAATAATTAAATATGATTAGATTTTTTTAAAAACTACAAATAGCGTTTTATAAAACTCAAATGTCAAAATACAGTTGAAGTTTGATACAGCGTGGTCTAACATATTGCGGATTCGGATATAACGCGGTGAAGAGTACGTCTCCTTTTTTTTTAAAAAAAAAAATCATTATTACTGGTAAATATTCGGTAAGAGCGATTCTGCATTACCATCTATCACTAGGCTTGCATCTCCTACAACCAGAAAACCGTAAAATAAACCAACTTGAAACTCAACAGCCAATCCGCTACTACTTTCTTCTTCTCGCCCTCTTGTTCATAGGCGTCAAGTCCATGTATCACTCATTCTCATAGGGTTGAGTCTTGAGTTTATTGCACGTGTCGTGATGCCGCAGAAAACTTACATATAGTAGTGATTTATGTGGTAGTCTCCTCCTTCCCCCCCCCCGACCCCCCGTCCTCCTGCCCGATCATTTGTCACTCTACAAGTCACCTTCCAATATACCGCCGTTAAACTATAACTATGTCCCTCGACAACTGTGCTATATTAGACTTCTACTGTATTTCTAGGAAAGGAACTTTATAAATAGTTTCAAAGAGCATCAATTTTTTTTTATCGTTGGAGGGTCCCTTTAAATATCTTTCATAGAAGTACCTGAAAATCCTCTAAGTACATCCAAATCTCAAAGCATTTTTTGGGGGAGGATCACTCCAAATAGCTTATGCCAGAAGTTTGAAGTTTATATTTATTTATTTTTACTTTATAATATTTACTCTTGTTATAATCGCACGCTACGTATTTCACCGGACGCTCCGTGTTCGTGACCGCCTGCATGCCTTGATCTTTCTCGATACGCGACTGTTAGCTGTAAGTTGGCGCTAGACTCTATGGTAGTGGTCGGCAACTAATCGGTCGCTATCGACCGGTCGATCTTACGGTAATTTTCAATCGATCACTTAAGAAAACTGCATCATCGTTTAAAGTCGATATTTAAGTCTCTTAAACTCGCAAATATATAAAGTATTTACTTGTAATATTAGAGTGACCAAAATAATATTGATCGATCATAATTAGTAATGTAAGAAAATGAAATAGTTTAATATGAAAATGTACATCTTATTTATCAATATATAAGTTTGTACTTTTCCATGGGGCTGGTGACGTAAGTATTTTAGGAATGTTGATTTTCAGGGATAAATATAAGATGTGTAGACATAAATCAAAAGAAGCAAAAGTAGAGGGGAGGAATGATGAATGATTGTGAGACCTTTGATATGTTTATAAGTCGATCAGGGCACAAAAAGGTTTGCCGACCCATTGCTCTATGGGCTTGTATTTGATTTTGGTTGAAAGAACTGTAGAGAAAATTCAAACACTTTTCTTTGCGGCCAGCATTGATAATATTTTACTAGTTTATTTTTGTTTTTCTATAGGTATTGATAATATCTATCAAACGTGACTGCTACAGATAACATGACTTGATGTATGAATGTATTAAAATTGATTTAGTGACATTAGTAACTAACTTATACTGCTCTTCTTACCAAAACCCTTCAAACTCTCATGATGAGGTTATTGTTGCATATTGGCGAGTACAAGGGTAATGTAAGCATTTATGGAAAAGTTTATGGTTAGTTGAAGAGCTTGTATGTTTAAATTTAACTCAATCCTATTATCCTAGGAAGCTGTACACCTAACTTATAAGGCGTTTGTGCCAACAACGGAATATCCAACATCAGGGGAGGAAGCTTTCCTGCCTTTGAACCCCTACACCATGCTCATTACCGGCAACTTCAACAAGATACCTTATATCACAGGTGCCAACCTTCTAGAAGCAGACGGTTTTGTAGGAACAGATGCATGTGAGTTTATAAAGCTTAAAATTCTTAACTAGGGATTTATCAAGGGTACTATTTGCCCTCACTTTCTTATTTTGTTCTGGCTTGCAATTCCTGCTCACATGTAGGCAGGTATGCTTACACCTCCTGACCCATATATGTTTTCAAGTACGAATTTAAAATTTGTAAAAGGTGTGAGGGGGGAGCAGATGTATTGAATGGAGAAACATTTGCGTGAGTTGGTAAGTATAATTTTTCCTTGAGACGCGTCCTTCTTGCCAATTGCCTTGCCCAGTGCCCAGTGTCCAGTGCTCACTGCCCACTGCCCATCCCTACTCCTGCCCACACTTCCGTTGGTCTAAAGAAATCAAACATTCTGCTTAAGAAGGGGTACGTGCTCCCTGTGCCCCCATTAAATTCGTGCTTGAATGTTTTACACGAATATTTCGATTCACAAAGTAGCTCTCCTCGTGCTCTTTGGACGGTAAAAAGTCCTTGCACTCGGATTATCTTTGCAAACCACCTGACAAAAAAATTTGCCCCCGCCCTTCCAACCCTCTATAGATTTAGTTCACTCGCCTCTTATATTCTTGAATATTATTAGATTAAAAACCAACTCCAAATAACTTTTTATAAAATCCACCTTTCAAAATATTTTTAGGCAAGGAATCTTCTAAACATCTTCCAAGGGCATCCATTTCAGACGGCCTTTAGGAGCATTTAATTTTAAAATAAGATCCAGGATAGGAATACCTGAAAATCCTCTAAGGGCATCCAAATTTCAAAACATTTTGGAGGAGGACCACTCCAAATAGTTTCCAGAGGCATTTAATTTTCAATCATTATCCAGATGAGCAAGTGCGAATCTAAGAGGGGTGCGTGCCCCCCTTAGGTATAATATTTTTTAGACCAATACAAGTGTGGGCAGGTGTAGGGGAAGTGGTAGGGGGGGGGGGCAGTGGGGACTGGGCAAGGCAATTGGCAAGAAGGACGCGTGTTAAGGAAACATATGTCTACCAGAGCACGCAAATGTTTCTCCATTCAATGTATCTATGACCCCCCATCCACCTTTACTATTTCTAAATTCGTGCTTGCAGATAAGGACTACTATACATAGCTTTATGGGGAATCCAATTGTCAAACATTTGCCAAGGGAAGAATCTTCGAACTCCCTCTTGCTTGGGAGTTGGAAGGGGGGGGGGGGTAAAAGCCCCTTAAAAACTCCTTTTTGGGGTTGATTGCCGCAGTATTCTGCAGAAATAAAGTTCCACCGCCAATGTCCTAGCATATGATTACATGAATGTTCTTGATTCACTTGCAGCTATGAGTCTAGCCAGCTACTGGGAGCCCATATCCAACGACTTTGAGCGAGTTGTACCACTAGATCTGGGTCTAACCAAGGGCTCTCAACAGTCCCAAGAAGTGGCCGATAAAATCTGGAAGTTCTACTTTGGTGATGCGACGACACTCTCCTTCAGCTCCAAGGATCAGTATGTTAATGTGAGAATAAATAACGCACATTTCCTATGTTTCCTCACAGCATCAGTACTAACTACTAGTTTTATCAACCACGCATATATCCTAACAGACATATAAATCCCTTTTACATTTTAAAACATGTTTATGGTCAAACCTTTTGGTTCCAGTGAAAATATATATGATATTTTTTTATAGGCTTCGTTAAAAACTATACATTATAGTTTTCACACTGGCAATATATAATAGAAAGTTATTTTTCCATGTAATATGGGACTACCTATATGGACAATAGTGGTTTCTCTCTCTCACTCTATCTATCTATCTATCTATCTATCTATCTATCTATCTCAAGGCAGAATTTGTGAATGTCATCAAGTTTATATGTATTTTTCATGCTTTATTTATATATTTATATGCATTATTTATAAGCCAAATTTATAAATATATTTATAACTTTATTTATATTTATAAATTTATACAAATATATTTAGTTGATGTATAGATAAATTTTAATATATACTCATTTTAAATGTATATCAAAGTGTAATTTGTGAATGTTGCCAAGTATTTTTCTGTATTTTTTTTTTTTAGCTGATCACAGATGAAATGTTTGTTTGCGGAATCCATGAAACTGTGAAGGTGCAGTCTGCTTTATATGACAACATCTACAACTACCAATTTAGCTTCAACAGTAAGTTTCCCTTCCCTCACCTGGGGGTTTTAAAGTGTGGGGGGTGAGAGGGTGTATGGCACTATTTTTAATAAACGTTATCATGAGGAACTTATCAAAGTAAAGTTATTTTCCCTATTTTCCTAATATATGTATATATATATATATTAGGAATATAGGGAAAATAAATACATATATATGATTTTCTTAAAAAATTTAAATATCCCTACATTCTTAAAGTTCAATATGGCGATTGCTTTATTGATATGTGAACCGAGAGAAAAGAGGAATAAGGGCTACAAATTTACTCACAATTATGAAACGTGACCTGGTCATTTGTATCTCCCTGTTATATTTGGATTGTGAATAATTATATTTTTGCGAAAATGACTTTGGAAAAAGGTTATATCTATAAAAATGTTAGTGTATAATCTTCACGAGTAGTAGTAAGATGCAGTGTCCACAAAATCTTTATTATCTGCAACAACTTTTTTCCAACCCATTTAAAGGTTTTTAATATTCGAATAATTGTATTTAAAACACAGAAATAGAAAATATTCAAAGAGTAAATATTCATATTTATTTTACGACATATTCTGCCTTAAAATATGAGTGAAGAATGACCCTAAGCTTGGGTCGACTCCTGGATAGCTCAGTGGTGCTCATTGGTGCAAGAAGCCAAAGGTCCTGACTTCTATTCCCGTGACAAAGTTTAATTTTTAAAATTAAAGAAAGTGATATTTAAATGCGACAGTAACCGTACTTAACAACTATAATAGCTTTGTCACTTAATCTTTTTCTGTCCTACGTTTAAATTGTGTCTACATTAAATTCAAGACAATAAAAATTAATATTGAACAAATTCGTACTACTAAGCGTAAAATTCATAGCCCACCAAATTGTGGTAAGATATTTTACTCTGCCTTTATTCGCATCCCTAATCTACCGTCGTGAGAAAATTTGTCTTGTGTTTCTGTTTTAGAGCCATCCCATGGAGATGAGATGAACTATTTGTTCTACTCTGGAGAAACATTTACTCCAGGTGAGGTCAGCTATGACGTTCACAAATGGCTGGTCAACTTATGGTCCAGCTTTGCCAAAACTGGGTGAGTTCACTTTAGTACACAACAAAATACTAGTTGTTATGACATTTTCACAAACCTAGTAATCGAAATGTATTTCAGTTTCACTTATTATTCGATTCGGTGGTTGGATGACACCCTAGCAACCGACGATACGAACATAAATAAACGTTTCTGGTTTATTTCCAGGTCAAGTCAAATTTTACAGTACTGCACTAGTAAACAGTACCTTACCCAATAGACCAACAACATACACAATAATGTAGTGAGAGAATATAATTGTTATGTGCTGTCATATGTGTTTTGTCTCACAGAGGTTTCCAAGTCTGAACTAATCTAAACAGCTACTGTCAGTTCTACATCAATAGTCACGCACACATATATTATTTGTTCATCATCATCATCATTATAAAATTGTTTCCAGCCTGTTTCCGGGTCAGTTTAATAAAATACCTCCATCTTCCTTTATATTTACACTATTTCTTCTCTTTTAACTGCTTCCATTATTCTCCTCCAATTTGCACACTTTCTGTTATCTGCTCCTCTCATCTCCTTATTGGCCTCCGTTGCGGTCTTTATCCTACCTATTTCATTTCCATCATTTCCTTTGGCATCATTTCCTTTTTCTTCCTCATTATACGCCCGTACTACCTCAGTCTTTCTTCCCCTACTATCTCATGTAGGCTGTACTACTATTGTTTTTAAATGGTGTTGTGCCGACTTGCAAAGCGACTACTAGTAAAAGATCACTAACTCGGTTGGGAGAAAGAGCCTATTTGATGGATATATGATAAACCTGAGTTTTGGGAATATCAGAGAAGGAGAGGACCAGAGAGTTGGATAATCGGGTCCGTCTTCTAGTGTCTTGCATACTGACACCGCCCTGTTGATGATCAGTCTAAAATAATACTCTAGGGGCGTGGGGTCCCTACATTACACGAGGGAGCTCGCCCCCGTTCTCCTCCAAAGTTATCAATATCCTAGTAACACTCGAGTCACGTTATATCGTTGTGAGACATCACTACGAGTTATTGGGACGGCAAGACCTAGCGAGCGTGCGCTCGAGCCGGTACAGTCTAGTTTACAGGCGCTAGGCAATATTATTGTATGTTGGTTCATTGAGTGAGAGGAAAACTTCTCATTTTTACATTTTTATTACCATCGATAGGTTTAGCACATTTGCTACAAACAGCCTAATTTAATTGGTAAGATCATAAACTATATATATATAACTGATATGTTAGAATACTTCAATATTATCAATAATAATAATATTTAGCACCATGTCTTACTACCCGTTCGGGTTATACGCTTTAAGTACTAATTACGCTAATGAATTAGGAATTGGAAAGGTTGAATTAGAGGAAGTGAACCCGCATTTGCGTGGAGGAAGAGTGGAAAACCATTTAGGAAAAACCACCCCCAGTTCACCCAACCGAGATTCGAACCTCTGTCTCCCCGTCCTCAGCAGTCGAGCTCAACACGACAAGCGCGTTAGCCAACTACGCCACCGAGGCGGGTTACATATGTATAAAACTGATATGTTAGAATACTTCAATATTATCAAAATAGGCCTTTACAAATAAGAATCAGCATTATCTTGGAGAGAGGATGAGAAAACCACAACAATAAATCACTTGTCAAAACCCGTCCTCAGCTCACTGAGCAAAGATTCGGAGCCTCCTCGTCAACAACTATCGAGAGCTAACTGCTAATCATGCGCTCGCTCACTCGCTCACACGCTTGTCAGTCTGGCCGAACCCTCAGAGACGTAACATCAAGGCTAGGCCAGCAAGTGGACTGCTGAATGTTAGGGAACTTGTAGCAGGGAACTTTCTCAATTAACTCTAACGTAACTTGTTTAACTACATTTCACTGTATGTTTCATCTAGTTCCTACTCAATAAACGACTATAGTAAGCCCACACAATTATTTGGAGTCACCTAGCCCAACACACTAAGCCAACCTGACAGATTTTCCCACGGGGTGAGACGGTAAAGACAGAGTATTATTGGCTTTAAAGTACGAGTTTGACAATGAATGGGAGAATTTAATATTAGTCTTTTTGAGACTGACTCTCCTTGGCAATATCCACAAGCCGCCACTGATTAAGAAAGTTATTATAGGCATTTGAAAATTTCACTTCTTCCGGAATTATTTCTAGTCTACGGAAACTAATTAAGGTCGTTTGAAAATATTGTGAAACTTTCACTTCTTCCTGATTTATTTCTAGTCCACCCCTATATTTAAAATTTAATCCTGCATATTTTATTTAAACCAGCAATTTTCAAACTTTTTTAACTCACGGTACAATGAACAAGGATCCAAAATTGTCAAAGTAAACCATCAGTTTTAGAGGAAAGAGTTTTTCATTAAAATAATGTGTATTTTGATTGTTTTTACAAGATCAATAGCTAAAATTCTAATAATTATATCATTTAAAAAAATAATGTTGATCATGAATTTCAAAATATTAATTTTTTTATTTCTATTCTTTAATTTTTTTTTTCTTTTCCATTATTTTTTTTATCTTTTCCCGAAACATCTTGCTACTTTGCGATAGTTTTAAAGTAGTGAACTAAATTTAAGAATACATCAATATGGTTTACACTGTAAACGAGTAAAATTAATCTATTAGAATTTTAATCAGTTAAATTAAGGTAAGCTAGTTTGTGATAGTTTTAAAGTAATTAACTAAATTCGATATATGATAATTAAATACATGTTAATATAAATCAATGATATCCATATTACCCGCCTCGGTGGCATAGTTGGCTAACGCGCTTGTCGTGTTGAGCTCGACTGCTGAGGACGGGGAGATCGAGGTTCGAATCTCGGTCGGGTGAACTGGTGGGGTTTTTTCATACATGGTTTTCCACCCTCCCTCCACGCAAATGCGGGTTCACTTCCCTTAATTCGACCTTCCCAAGTCCTAATCCACTAGAGTAATTAGTACTTAAAGCGTATAACCCGAACGGGTAGTAAGACGCGGTGCTAAATAATATTATATCCATATAAATATTTAAACATAAATAGTTAATCGCTGCACACAAATGGGCCGTAGCACACCGGTTGAGAAACGCTGATCTGAACGTTTGTTTCTAATGTTTCAGCGTCCCGAGTCCTGGTGATGGATCTGTGGTATGGACCCCAGCCTCTTCTTCCAACCTTTATTATCTTCAAATTAACGATACACTCTCTCTAGAGAAAAATTTGGAGGAAGAACGGATGGCATTCTGGGATGATATCTATACGACATACTTGGTCCGCTGAAAATTAACAAAACTATCAACAATATTGGGCAAATATGTTTTTACTTCATGAAAAAGATATTATATTTGATAAAAAAAATGTTTGTTTTAATTTACAAAATAAATAAAAAAAAGTTATTTTATAATTCTCTTATGGCGACCAGATGTTTTAAAATACAATGGTATGTGTCGTTTTCCGGAACTACTTTTATATTTTGTCCAACCTTAAACTCCCTTTTCCCCTTAACCTACAACCACCCTTTGTCATGTCATGGTGAAAAGAAAACTAGCAAACTTCTTATCTCAAGCTAAAAGGGAAAGCTCGTTGCTAGTTCTCAAATATCTTAAAATTTTCTGTCGTGATTCTATGAAAATTACTGTATTTGTTAGAGGAAGGCTACTCCCCCTAAAGCCCTTTATCATCAATCCTACCACAAATATATTTAGAAAGTTGTTGAAAATGAGCTAATGTTACACATTTTTTTTCAATTAGTAAAACTCATACTATAGGGTTGTTAAGGTAAAAGAGAAATGTTGGAATATTTCCACTTTATTTTGGCGTGAGCTGTATATTGAAACAACGCATCATATAATTAAATATTGCGTTACCACTTAGCACTGCGTATCTACGTGGCCTTTTCTCGCTTACCGAGGTGACCCCTTGGTTTTCTAAATTTTGAGGTGTAATTTTATACATCAAAGAAGAAACACTCTGTTTTACTTGAAAGATAATAAGCTTTTCTTGAACGTTTGCATTATGACGTAGCTTATAAGATAGTCATAGTATAATCCGTAAAGAATAGGCTGCTTCCTTTCAGGATAAACGAAGTGAACATGAAATAATGATTGGAACGAAAGTGCAGATAAAATAGCTCTACCCGCTTCAGTGGCTACATGGTTTAAAGTGTCGCTCTTGCAATAAACTAAACTGCCGATGACAGGAAGTTTGGAATTTGAATTACAAACCGATATACTGAGATTGTTTTTCCCTGAATTATATTCCACTATTACTCTACGTAAATTCGAATACAATTCTTATAAATTCTGCCTTCCTCATCTCTATCACATTAACTTAGTAGCCTGAATATGCGTGTAGCCCGAACGGGTAGTTAGGCGTGAGGCTGAAATAAATGTATTTTTTGCTTAAAAGATTGACATAGTTCCCGTTGGGCCAAAAGGAATCTAAATATTATCGCCTTATTCTTTGGCTTATTGAAATCCAAAAACAAATCAGCAATTTAATTTCCTTCGTCCGGTATCCATCTGCCTTGCATACAAAATTGCTGATACTCCTGGGCCCTTCTTCCACCAAGGAGATCAAAACCAAGCGATTAATAGCTCATGACCAAGCAACCAATTATCTAGGCAACTTTTGTATTTACACACTTCACTCGCTCATCAAAGAGATCAAAACCAAGCGATTAATCACTCATGACCAAGTAACCAATTATCTAGGCAACTTTTGTATTTAAACACTTCACTCGTTCATCAAAGAGACCAAAACCAAGCGATTAATCACTCATGACCAAGTAACCAATTATCTAGGCAACTTTTGTATTTACACACTTCACTCGTTCATCAAAGAGACCAAAACCAAGCGATTAATCACTCATGACCAAGGAACCAATTACCTAGGCAACTTTTGTATTTAAACACTATCCGACCAAGATTTTAGACTCGATCTCCCCGTCATCGGCAATCTAGTCTACTGCGAGGGTGGTGCGTTAGACCACGCGGCCACTGAAGCGGGTGACCGTTAATTCATTCCTGTGAAAGGGGAATCCCACATTTCACCAATGATAAAGTTTCCAACCATGACAAAAATCGAACCTGGGACCCTTAGTTCAAAATCTTTGCTAAGGGTTCGTACCTTTCTGGGTAACGGAGTGTACACAATCTCCTGTGTTCTGTTCAGCGCGACACTCCATCTCACAACGGTGTTCCTCAAAAGGAGTGACGTTTATGGCAAACTCATCGTGGTTTCCGATTACAACTCAGTATTCTTGACGGTATTTTGGCAATGATCATTATAATCATGACTACTTGTGGGCGTGAGCCGTAAAAATAATATTTGTGTTTCATCAGATAGTTGTTGCACGTTAATAATTTGTAATTGAGTCCAAAATAGTCCGACACCTTAGCTCAGTCGGTAACGAGCCTGTCTACTGAGATAAGGGACCCGGTTTCGATTCCTGGTATGGTCAAAAAAATTATCATTGGTGAAATGTGGGTTTAATCTTTCATAGTGATGAATTAATGGCCGGTTGTTGTGTGCTGTGTCTGTTATAGATTTAAGTTAGTTTATAAGTCGTGTACTTATATAATCATCCGGTTCAAAAAGTGCACGTTAAATACATTAATTAAATAAAAAATACCATGAAGAAATAGTGGAAAACCCATAACATGAAAAAAAACACCATGAAACACAGAATAAAATACGAACACTGACTGACCTTTTCCAAGCTCATAAAGCAAAATAATATCATAATATAATCGACTGTTCGGCCATTGCTGATGGTATATAATATCGCATATCTGGGCTATAATACTCATAGCCTAGTTTGTGGAAATATAAATCAGTACTAACGTACCGTTGCTCAGAGGACTCCCGAGTGTACTAATCGTGCATCCTTTCCGTGAAGGCTTTTTCCATGTCCCGATGAGATGAGGTGATGGTGATGTATGAGGGTGTGGAACCAGTAGAAACACTTAAACCTAACTAACTAAACCTTGTTGACCGTTGGGGTGATTCCCTTTCGGGAAAAATACCCAAGGTACCAGCCGGGAATCGATCCCGGGACCGCTAGGCTCGTATGACCAAACTAAGGTGAGAAAGTCACTTTTATTGCTACACACTCCTTTATTTTACATTATAGAGCGGGAGGACCAATAGGAGATCTCAATGTATCTATAGGCTTATACCTAAGGATTTGGTATCGAAAGAAAAGTATCGATACTGTACTCATTAAAGGTATCGAAAGAAAAGTATCGATAACAATACCGGTAAATATCGGTATCGAGATATTTTATATATATATCTCGTAATAATAAATTCTTGCATTATAATTTCCTTTTCATATTTATTCAAACACTGAAAATTATAATGGTTTTTAATATTTTAAAATAACCTTTTTTGCTATCCAACTTCTTGAAAAACTTCCATAATTCACTTCTGGTAGGTGCCAGTTTTTAACTACACTCGTTGTTTATATACTCCATCAAGATCGATTATTAACTATTACCAAACACTAGAAGAATGAACGCCCGGTCCTGCTTTATCTGCTTAAACAACGTACATACATTTTTCTGGTTCGTTTGCTTGGGGCTCCTTTAAGTTGAGTTTATTGAGCTCTAAAAAAATCTTCTTTTGTTTAGTTTATGATGACTGTTTTCATTGATAAAGGGGTAGTATATTGGTCGCCACTCGCCCCTTAGGCATCAGGCTGTACTGATAAATAAATATTAAATAATAGCTATTGATTATATGATAAGCTAAAAGAGATTTAATGCTAGAGCTGCTTCTTGACATACTTTTTTTTTAGCACCGTGTCTTACTAACCATTTGGGTTATACGCTCAAGTACTAATTAAATTAATGGATTACGAATTGGGAAGGTTGGATTTAGAAGAAGTGAACCCGCATTTGCGTGAAGGGAGAGTGGAAAACCATTTAGGAAAAACCACCCCAGTTCCCTCGACAAAGATTCGAACCTCAATCTCCCCGTCCTTGGTGGTCTAGATCAACATGACTTGCACGTTAGCCAACTACGCCGCCGAGGCGGGTTGTTTGTCATGCATAAAATGAGAGAGGATTGAGAAATAGTGTAATTTGTCCTTCCTCCACAATCCACCCTGGTAAACATTTTAACCTTAGCATTAGAGTCGATAGCAAAAAAAGTTGTTTATTTCGATACTGATTCGATACCGAAGTGTGAGTACTAATATCAGTAAAAGTATCGGAAAATACTAGTATCGAAAGTAAAATATCGATATTAGTAAAGTATCGATACTTTTTTCACAGCCCTACTTATACCTTTACTCAGCAATGGCGTAACCTTGTCTAACAGCCTCACACTTCCATACGTAACTCAAATTTACTGAAGATCATTATGAATAGCTCAGGCATTAGATTAGGTTAAGTTGGTAACAATTGTAAAGTGTTATAAATTAGTTATCTATAGGCCTAGCATAAGTAAACATCTGTGTAATAATAGCTTACTATACAAAAACATTGATACCTTAAAAGTTACAATATTAACTTGGTTTCCAATGTGAGGTCAGAAAACAAGTAGTTTCCACTATATCCCCTTTCTATAATTTTATCAAATTGCTTGTAAGATGTTTGTTCAGTCGGAACAATGTAATAAACTAAATTAATTATTCTTAAAATCAAATTAATTTTCTACCAAGCTTAGGAGTCTAAGTAAACGGGTTGATTTCAGTTTCAGGTATTTATAGGTCTCTCAAATCCAAATAAACTGGTAGATCTGTGAACAGTATACCTCACTACCTCTATGTGCTTATCGTTATTACAGTCTTACTGGTAGATCTGTGAACAGTAGACCTCACTACCCCTATGTTCTTATCTTTATTACATTCTTACTGGTAGATCTGTGAACAGTAGACCTCACTACCCCTATGTGCTTATCGTTATTACAGTCTTACTGGTAGATCTGTGAACAGTAGACCTCACTACCCCTATGTTCTTATCGTTATTACATTCTTACTGGTAGATCTGTGAACAGTAGACCTCACTACATCCATGTTATTAGATTTGCTACCGACTTGGAATTTTTCTTTTTACTTCGCGTTAAAATTTCTCCCGTAATTTCTCTTTTGATTTGAATTAAATATTTTCCCTTGGTGATCAAACTAAACAAAAACAAAACAAAAAGAAAACTTAATTTAATAGTACATTCATGACCTAGTGGTCTAGGGGTAGGGTGTCAAACTTCTATGCTGGCGGCCGGAGTTCAATCCTCGGTCCCGGCAAATATTTATCTGATTACCAAACCCTTCCTTCACCTCTGACAAGACATCTTGTGAATGTGAGGAATGCCAGGTCTCCACCGTGGTTCGGATTCCACGTTAAACTGTAGGTCCTCCATTTCATCTCACAATCACCCTACCATTACACATTAGCGTAAGTGCGTATAGCCCGAACGGGTAGTAAGACGCGGTGCTAATAATAATAATAATAGTACATTACATTCATAGCTAATAGCCATTGTTCACAAGGTTTAAGATATCAGAACCTTTTGAGCGGCCGCCATTATTCAAATGGATAACCAGGTCGAAAAACTAGATAATCGGGAGTACATAAAGTATGTTACACGAGCAAGTTTCAAAAAACGTACCTGCCAAATCTTTATCGTGAAACTAACATCCGTACAGACAAAATAGATGCGTAGTGGTCAAGTTAAACAGGATCTCACTACGCTCGGTCAAAAATTTAAATACCATTTGGCTTACAATTACAGTAGTCCCATGGCTTCTTTGGTAGTAACTATTTAGGTATGACTGTCAGAAGTGACAGCTGCCAAACACATGTTTTTTTCAGACCATCTGGTTCGGCGTAAGGATACATAATTTGGTCTGGTAACTTTTCAAAGCTGTCAGAAGTCGGCTGTGAGATGTCAGTCAGCACCAAAGAAGCCATGAGGCTACTGTACGTGACCTCCAATGCTGTACGCGGAGAATCTTGAGAATAGCTATTGAACAGACCAAACGCTAGACGTTCCACCGATTTGGGACACCCCTACATTGTATCAGATGAAGCAGGGTCCAACATGACTGGACCCCGTGGTAGGCAGCATTGAATAACTTGTGCTGTTGAAACAAAGTACCACCATGTGCATGCCCTTCGTTGTCTTCTACAGTCTAACCCTTGGAAGGACGTGACCACATTCTGAAAAAAAAATCAATAGTAGCAGCCACAGATCATATGACTTGATGTATGAATATGTGATATTAAATCAAGTAAATTTGATAGCTGTCAATTGAACTTTGGACCCTAAGCAATCCCCACAGTTTGTCGGGTACGGACTCCAAACGAAGTAAAGAGAAAATATAATGATATTATTTCCTTTGGATATTTACCGTGAGATATAACATTGGGGTGGCTTAAGGTGGGAGTGTAGGGAACGCGAGAAAAGGGCAATGTTTTTTTTACAATTTGTATAGCAAAACATTTGTATGGCCAAAAGAATTAAAATATTCCTCCAGTAGAAATATAAGAGTTTAATTTTATTCACATGGTGATATTAACATTAATTTTGTTGAATATCTGTCATGGGTGTCTTGGAATTTGATGAAAACTTTTTCTCTTCATTTAAAAATGTTCTCGTCTAATGCCGCTATGTTCATGACAGATATTCAACCATTATTGATACCACCGAGTGAATAAAATTATACTCTTATGTTTCTACTGGAGCAATATTTAATTTATTTTATCCAAAAAATGTTTTGCTATAAAAACTGCAAAAAAAACAACACTGCCCTTAACTCGCGGTTCCTACATTCCCATCTTAAGATCTTCTGGGATATATTTTTCCCCCCTCCGCGGCGTCCTATCACCCGAACGGGCTACCTGCATTTGATTACATAATTGGGACATATTCATCACAAAAACTTAAATTTTCCTCTAGTCAATCTTTCATCTACATAAATGAAATAAATATTTTGTTTGTCCGTCATGAGCATTGAGCGATATCTACAGCACGCAGAGGTCTGAAATTTAAAAATTAGTGGCCCTTGTGTATAAACACCTTGAAGCTGGAATTTTAAATTTTGTCACCCGCCTCGGTGTCGTAGTTAGCTAACGCACTAGTTTAGTATTGAGCTAGACGGTCGAGGACGGGGAGATCGAGGTTCGAATCTCGCTCGGGTGAACTAGGTGTGGTTTTTACTCAATGGTTTTACATTCTCCCTCCATGCAAATGTGGGTTCATTTCCTCTATATCCAACCTTCCCAATTCCTAATCCATTAGCGTAATTAATACTCAAGCGTGTAAACCGAACGGGTATTAAGATGCGATGCAAAGTATTATTATTATTATTATTTAAGACTTCGATTAATGTTTTTTTAAATTTAATCCGGGTCAGAAGAAATAAAATGTAGATTTTTTTCTATCTGTTTTAAGCACACAAAAAAAGCGTTGCCGGGGAGTCACGCAATGGATAATGTGGTTACCAAAGGAAAAGCCAAGTACTTCTGCTTGTTATTAGTAAAACAGATAAACTAACCTCATCAACGAAACTCATTCATCCCTTTCTCTTAAACAAACTTGGGACCCATAACTCATTCATTGGAGTGAAATTAACGATAATATGGCTTTAAAATAAAGTCTGTCATTTTCCCTTCCGTTTCAGGTCCATTTGAAAAACGTTCGTGTGGCCCTTAGCTTTTTTTACCTTTAGATATAGCCCTTTTTTTTCAAGAGTAAGAAGACTAAGGCCTAAAATAATTAAATAGCAGTTAGCGGGGTTTCTTGCCTTTATTTTTCAATGTTATTAGTAGTGGTTAAAATAACAGTTACTTAGTGTGTGGCAAAGTAATGTTAACCTTATGGGATGGGGGGGGGAGAGGGGAAGTAGCTAGTTACTTTGCATGGTTTTTTAAAACTGTTTTCTTGGTCTTAAAGTTATATATAGTAGCCCCATGGCTTCTTTGGTGCTGACTGACAGTTCATAGATGATTAATGACAGTCAACATTTAGGTATATACCTAAATTCGGCGTAGGGATACATAATTTGGTCTAGTAACTTTTCAAAGCCGTCAGCTGCCAGTTGAGAGCTGTCAGTCAGCACCAAAGAAGTCATGGGGCTACTGTAGATGCAAGATATGTAGACCTAAATGGCAATTTAGTTTTAGATAAGGAATTCTCCTGCTCTTTTCAAGTGATACTACAAGCCTAATTATTATCTTAAGAATGGGATATTTTCTCATTTTATAGGATAAAGTGATAATTATATACCTAATTTTCATCAAAATATATCTTGTTTAAAGGATTTTGAACATATGTTTTGCTCAAATTCAAAGTAGGCCTACACTAAATTATATTTTATTTGTGTTGTTATCCGCCTCGGTGGCGTAGTTAGCTAACGCCCTAGTCGTGTTGAGCTCGACTGCTGAGGACGGGGAGATCGAGGTTCGAATCTCGGTCAGGTGAACTGGGGGTGGTTTTTCCTAAATGATTTTCCTCTCTCCCTCCACGCAAATGCGGGTTCACTTCCTCTAATTCAATATTCCCAATTCCTAATCCATTAGCGTAATTAGTACTTAAAGCGTATAACCCGAATGGGTAGTAGGACGCGGTGCTAAATAATAATAATATTTGTGGTCTCAAGGTGGCCGCCTTGGTCAGCGAGAAAGTATAAATTACTGTCAGGTCACATGGCTTGAAATACAATTGTCTGTATCATTTTCTGGAACTACCTCTCTATTATAACTAAGCTCCTACGCCCTTTCGTCCTTAGCCTAAGAAAGCTTGCTGTTAATTCACAAATATATATTGTGAGCCAATCAAAATATGATTATTTGTTAGAGGAAGGCTAAATATAGAAGTCTTTTTCATCAAGTCTAGTCTCTCAAATATGATTAAAAAGTCGTTGAAAATGAGACAATTTAATATTTTCACACAGTTTTTCCTATGAGTAAAACTCAAACTATAGGGTTGTTAAGGAAAAAGAACCCAGTTGTAATCTTTCTACTTTATTTTGGTGAGAGCCATATTTTGAAATCACGCATCGTAGAATTAAATATTGTGTTTTAGCTTAACGTCTGCGCGGCAATATCTCGCATACCGAGGCGGCCTATTTAAAAGATAAAATCGAACTTTAGAAAATGTAGCTTTATTTAGTTCAAATATAGCCGGAAAATGTGAGCATTAAATCAAATTAACTTTTGTCGGGATTTCGTTAATCAGAGTTGGCAACCCTGGATTGCTTCTCTCGTGGATACGCGCGGACTGGTCAGTCGGGTGACGTCATAAGAGGACCCCCTCGCGGTTTCTGGTATAACTTGTCGGTCTCGCTCGCGAGAGGTCGCTTGTTGGTGTCCAGTCGGCTCCCCCTCGCCGCCCAATCACCATACATCGAGCCTCACCAAGGAACGGCGGGAGGGGAGATTAAAACGGAGGGAGGGAAGACCTTGTGCGCGCGGCAGAGAGAACAAGATGGCGGGAATACGCAAATTCGCGAGTTTGCTAAAATCGAGCAGTTTTATTTTCAATATATCTCAATGATATGGGCGCTATTAAAACCCAAACAGCATTTTAATAAGATGAGCAGCTGCTAAGCTACATTTTCAGACAACTAAACCATTAATTTAGTTAAGTCCTTAAAAAGGAATGGAATTAAACGCGAATTTTGAGGTTTTTATGACAGTAAACCCTTTTTTTTGTTCCGAATAAATCAAATACTGTTTCAGTTTATACATTTAGTTTAATTTTCTACGCGTAGCCATCTCATCAGTGTTTGAATATCTGTCTTAGACATTGCTGAATTTGATCAGGACTTTTATCTCTTTCTTTAAAAAGTTGGGAAATGCCAGGCCTCCACCGTGGTTCGGATTCCACGTTAAACTGTAGGTCCTCCATTTCATCTCAAAATCACCCTACCACTACACATTAACGTGAGTGCATATAACCCGAACGGGTAGTAAGGCGCGGTGCTAATAGTAATAATAATTTTAAAAGTTTTCAGGTCAAATGCCAATATGTTAATGACAAATATTAAAAAAACTGTTGAGATAGCTATGAGTGGAAAATTAAACTAAACGTATCTAAATTAAGCGATATTTTATTTATTTTGTCCAATAAATGTTTTTTATCATAAAAACTGCGCAAAATACTGACCTTAATGTGGGATGTAAGGAATGCGAGAAAAAGCCAGTATTATGCAGTTTTAGCAACATTTTTTTGGGGGTGAAATAAATAAAATATTACTCCAGTAGAAACATAGAGTTTAATTTTCTTCACATGGTGATACTATCAACAATTGTTGCATATCTGTCATGAGCATAGCGGTATTAGTTGACAAAACATTTTAAATGAAGAGAAAAAGTTGTCATTAAATTCCAATACATCCTTGATAGATTTTCAAGAACTGTCATCATGTGACTAAAATTAAACTCTGTTTCTAATAAAGCAATATTTGATTTACTTTGACCAAAAATATGTTTTGTTATCAAAACTACCCTTAGCAAATGCTCCCTTCCATCCTACCTTGAAAAAAAAAGAGTTAATTAACGTGAGTGATCAAACACAAATCCATAATTCTTTTGCCCACGTCGGCGGTTTAATGGTCCAAAGCAGCGTTTTTCAAACTTTGCTTTGTGAAGCCCTTGAGCTCCGCTACAGTCATCTCAGGCTTCGTGGGGGTAATTTTGATGCTAAAAGTAAGGGAGTGTAAATAAGTTTAGACAGAATAAAAATATATTTCTAGTAAACAACCCAGAGCGTTGTATTTTAAACCTTGTGGCCTGACAGCCATTGATACTTTTTCGCTGACTAAGATGGTCACCATGTTAAAATGTCACTAGAAGAACCCGTAAGCGAATTCGGCTATCCGGAGTAGTATGAGCAAGATGGATGAAAAACAAATACAAGCGTGAATCACGGATAGACCTGCATGTAGAGTTGTAAACAATCTAATTTTAAAACATTATTCTCTAATTGTTTTATGGAAGCACTGAAAATAACAATCGTCAAAATAATGAACAAATATTTTGGGGCGGGTGTAAGGTAACACGCAAGGTATTTAGCTTTGAACTGTGAGGTAGCCCTTGTTGTGGAATAAACACAAAAACATTTGTTGGTTTGGACAGCAGACGAAAATAAAAGGGTGGAAAAAGAGGCCCAGGATATAGATAAGGGTATACCAGAACCTCAGCCTTACGGAAGTTTCGCTGCGGTCCTTGAGCCAGGCTGGGTCCATCAACACTGGGGTTCGCTAGTGTCAATGCTTGAGTAGTATTAATAATGCGCTTCTGAGCTACATCAATCGTAGCTCATTAGTGGAAGGATTAGCCAGTAGGCATACTTATGTATCTTTGCCCAGGAGATGCCCGAATGTACTAATAGTACATCATTTCCGTGGAGGCTTTTTCAATGGCCCGATGAGATGAGGTGATGGTGATAGTATGAGGCTGTGGAACCAGTGGAAACACTTAGATATAACTTAAACTTAACTAAACAAATCCTGGTGACCGTAATTTCGCAACAAAAAAAACGCAAGGTACCAGTCGTAAATTGAACCCGGGATCTCTAGGTTCATAGCCAGGTGCACTGACCACCACGGGGCCGGTTAAAACGCAAGTAAATAAAAAGCACTTCGAAATGTGAAGTTATTAAACGGCTCCCTTTTCGCATGTTCGTCATAAAGAGACCGTTGTAATTTAATTAATTAATATTTAGCACCGCGTCTTACTACCCGTTCGGGTTATACGCTTTAAGTACTAATTACTCTAATGCAGCGGTTCCCAAAGTGTGCTCCGCGGAGCACTTGGTGCTCCGCGAAACATCTCCAAGTGCTCCGCGGAGAGATTGTAAATAAA
>CABFVX010005068.1:34183-55660 GCA_902151425.1 Timema shepardi | reverse complement strand
TCACATTGTTATATACAGTCCACCTTTTATCGGTTTGGTTGTTGTTGTTTTTTGATGCTAATAGTTTGTTGACTGGAAAGAACATATAGAATTAACTTGAGGATATACTTTAATAGTAAATAAACATTAATTATCATACAACTCAACATTCCTTTGTACAGTTTAAAAAAAAGGCATATTATTTTGTGAACATGAGTTTGGGTGTGGAGAGCTTGCAATGTAAATCCCCCTTCCCCCTGTTTCAATTCCCTGCCTGCCTGGAGCACAGCTCTACACTTCCACCAGATACATTATTTCACAAAATACATCCCCAAAAAGTAGAGAAAATAGTAATGAATAAGTCATTCCTCGCCAGACACGCAATACATGGCAAAGAAATAACTCCCCCCAAGAAATTTTAAATTGCTGGCCCATAAATTGGTCGATCTCGATCTCTTTCAAGTGAGGAGGGCCGGAGTGTAATCCATCTCTAAGGCTAGACACAATTATGTCAAAGATATAAAAAATACATACACATCCTTACTTTACTTTACATCTAATACTGTTTCCAGCTCATGGTCCTGGTCACTTTTTTATTCAAGTCATATATTTTCAACTACTGGCTCACTAGGCTGGTCGTAGCTTCATATGACTTATAATCTAACTTAAGACTAGGACAGTCACAACATACAGTCCCTGGCCGTTAATTTATCACTATAAAAAGGTAAACCCACCTCTCACCAATGATAAATTTTTGGCCATGCCGGGAATTGAACCTGGGACCCTTAGCTCAGTAGACAGACATACTATTTATCAACTGAGCTAAGGTTTCGAATACATTCACATTTTGTTTTAAAAAGTAAAGAGTTATCCATTTTAACAAAAGGTAGTTGTGATGGTAGGGTATTCCTTTAATTGCATTTGTGATATTTAAATGTATAACAAGTTTCTCTTAGTATTAAAAATACATTTTATTTATAGTTTATAGAGTAAAATAATTTAATAAATACATTGGATGCTTTTGTTGGGGCTAATAGAAAAGTGTTTGCTTTATCAGGTGGAGTCCAGTCGGCAGCTATGAGTCCATCTGTGGTACCCACACATGTTGATCCAAAGATCGAGGAAGCAAAGAAAGAAGGTAACTATAACTCTCCAATTATTCCAGGCAGGCATTAAATATATTATAGAGCTGAGACTTAAAATGATTTAAGCTGCAATGACTTGTGTGATTATGTTCTACAACTTGTATGATACCTTAAAATACTTTGGACAGCGTTAAAAATAATTTACTGATTATTGCTAAAGCTTGACTCATTTGTAGTCTCGTGATTCTGGTAGACTTCATAATCAAAGCTTGGTTAATTTGTTTAGGTACATTTGCAATCTATTTCTTGTTTTGGGAGTACAGATAGATATTTAAAAAAATTCATAACTATGTGGGCTAATATTTTAAAATCCATGTCTACTGGCAGGGTAATCTATACTTATTTTATAAAATATTATGTAATCTCATGATTTATTATAAAAACAATTTATTCTTCTTTATGATAATTGTTTCTACAAGTTCTCATAAAGATCAGTTATTGATTCACTCCCCATGGCAAGTTTATTAAAAATAGGATAAAACTGGTGATTAATTTAACAATCTAGTTGTGGAAAATTGAATAATTATAATAACATGTGTTATACACAATAAAATAGTTTAAGTGGTAGAAGAAAGAAATGTTCTCCACATATATTTTCATTTAATTGGCCTGAAATGAGATTTTAGAAATCAATATAGGCACATTGATTTTTTATTATAATATCTCAATCATACAGACTTAGCTAGTAACACAAGTACTTGGCAAGTTCATTAATTGCGGTATAATTTGCAAGACTAGAAATACTCTTTATCATCGTCTCTCTTTACATTTTCTTTCTAAATCCAATGCCCAGAATGAAAAGGGCTCACTTGTGACCTCTTAATCATTTGCTTCTATTAAGTTATCAAGAATTTTGAGTCATTGTGTGCTATAAAGCACAAAGTTACATTTGTTTTCTAACCAAGCATAGCAGCATGTTTTTTTGAAAGTTTAGTTTATATATGTGTGTGTGTTTACCTGTGATTCAGCCGCTATACAAAACGAGAAACAACAGCAGAAGGAGACCTTGTCACAACAGAGAGAGGAATACATGAAGAAAAAGGTGGTTATCACACTCGAGCTGGAACTGCTTAAGGAGCAAGAGAAGGATTTACTTGAAGAAAACTCCAAGGACAATGATAAGATCCTCAAAGAAAATGGGAAACTTCAGGTAAGTTTGTAACTCTGCTGTTGCGCTGATTCACTTTGTTCGGTGAATTTCAAGAAAATTATACAGTCTTATCAAGGTGGGTCACAGCCATTAAGTTTATTTTCAAAATTACAATCAAATTTATAATTAAAAAAGGGAGGAGGGGTCTTTAATGGTACTTTGTAGTTTTAGTTACTTTATGAGTTAGTTATATGATACATTTCTTTTATGCATGATATTATATAAATCTCTAAATGAATTCTCTTTCAGGCTTCATGTTTTGGTGGATTCCGGTGAACAAGACTTTTTTTTTATAGTCCTCAATGTATGAATTGTAGACTTTTGTAACCAAGGAAGCTACACTGCCTCTCATGGTCATCATCTGTAAAACTCATGATGTTGCTAAACCATTTGTAAATTATTGTATTTTGAGAACAAACAAAACTCGCTGTGCTATTTTTGTATGTTTTCAGTGTTGTATTTGTTTTACTTGATTGTGGTTGTAGCTGGAAATTCAGAACAGGCTGAAAGCGATCGACAATGTCATTGACATGTTGACGGGCA
This sequence comes from Timema shepardi, assembly GCA_902151425.1. Lineage (NCBI taxonomy): Eukaryota > Metazoa > Arthropoda > Insecta > Phasmatodea > Timematidae > Timema > Timema shepardi. The sequence continues at coordinate 52,843 of CABFVX010005068.1, read as the reverse complement.
TTATTGGTGATGACAAGGAAGTAGAAAAGAAACCAGTTAAAGCTGAAAAAGAAGAATCAAAGTCCTCTAAGGTATGGGGAACTAGGTTAAAAATTATAATTTGTTTATTGTTATGGTTTGTGAATATTTATCACTTTATTTACTCTTACTGCTCTAGTAAATATAATTTTTTTTTGTTCTAATTATCTCACTTGAAAAATGATATATAACTATTTAAAAACTATAGTGGTTTAATTTTCTTATATATTATTCATGTTAATATTACTTGCATATTGAAACCTCTACCCTTATAATTTTCAAATACTTGCGTACCTATATCTTGAAATGTTTACTGTCAAGGTTAAAAAAAGAAAATTGTAGGTACTTTATTTTTTACTCTAATTTAAGAAAGGTAAAATTATTACCTAATATGATACTTGATACATTGAAAAATATAGCTAAACATTCTTACCTGTTATTTAATTGCTGAAAGTCGATTAAATTTTCCTGTTATTAAATTGTGCATATTTAAGTAATTGGTAGGTGTAAACATGGCAGTTGGTAACTTTAATCATGCTCCATTGTACTGATTTTTCTTGACATGTGATCATGTATGTAAAGGGTATATGGATTTTAAAAGCTAAAATGAGTAAGCTTATGTATAGTATAGACATTTACTGCAAGTTTGTAAACATCATAAAAAACCACAAGAATTTTGAGTTGGGACCACCTTGTATAATCCCTTCCTTTGAATGTTTTAGAAGCGCCCAAAGACCCCGCCTAATACGCCCCCAAAGTCAACTTCGCGTTCATCGTCCTCTTCCCCAGAGCGCCCATCAAAAAGGGCTGCAAAACGGGAGAGGAGGGAAAGAAAAGAGGAGAAAAAAGAAAAGAGAGAAGAAAGGAAAGAAAAAGAAAAGAGAGAGGAAAAAGAAAGAAGAGAAGAAAAAGAAAGACGAGAAGAAAAAGAAAGACGAGAAGAGAAAGAGTTGAAAGAAAGAGATAAGAAAGAACTGGTGAGGATACCATAAATTATTTAACTTATTAAGTATGAAAAATGAATACATTTGTGTGCTGGCTATATTTCAGGTTGAATATTTTAATTACATAAATCATTTAATTTTTAGTTGATATTAAGTTTAGTTTAACATTTGTTCACCAGATTAGTATTTTTCTGGATAAATGATATGAAATAATCATTTCTTGTTCTTCTTATAAAAAAAAACAGAATCTATATCACTTTGATGAAACTATTAATTTTGGTTGTATCTTAAAAAAAAAGTAATCCAAATATTTAATTGTTTCTACAGGCAAGAGGATAGGAATTCAATGTTGCACCAAATTTTTACCTAAACCATTTAGGAAAAATGTGTGCTAAATATAAGCATACAGATTAATATTTGAGGCAAACATGAGTTCACACACTAAAAAAAAACATGCTAAAAACCTTTATACCCCTTTATTTCAATAAAATAACTATTTAATTGATTTATTTTTCTAAGTTTCACAGACCTAAGGCTGCCTTATTCTTATACATAAGTTTCTTATCTTAATTTAGTTAAGTAGTTGCTTTCCTTCCACCAGAAGGAACAAGAAGACCAGGATGAAGACCCCTTACAGCCACCAGGCACCGAGATACGAGATTCATCGGGTAAGCCTGTGTTCAACTATGTCCATTATGATCCTGAGATGCACTGGTGCCGGATATGTGATGTGTTCCCCAGGACTGCTAAAGAGTTCCTCAATCATCTCCACTGTCTGGAACACAAGAATGTTATGCAGGTTAGTACCCTCGTGGAACCCTCAAGTTTCTAATAGAATAACTAACTGGAGCAGGGGAAAACACTATGCAAACGCATAATTAATTTTATATCAGAAATAACTCTTGGGGAAGGAAACCTTTTTCACTTTTTGAGGTACATTTACTCTATATGAAAGAGGGCTATAAACAAATAAAAGGAATGAGCACAAAATTATTTTTTACATTGAAAAAGGGAAACAGTCTACTCGTTAAATTGCTGGCACTAGACAAAGAGATAATGATTGTCTCCTGAGGATAATTGAGTATTAAGGCTCAATCGCTCAATCTAGGATTCATTCTATTAGAACTCGCAAGATGAATTGTAAAATGAGCAACAAATTTTGTGTACACACTGAATATTGATAATGTAATAATATCTTTTGTCCATTCCTCTGGCACTTTCTCCTCCCTCCACACTGCTATACCACCACTGTTGGCACATTTCTTCTGTTGCCATTATCATTTCCACCGTGAATTTGTCCACTCCTGGTGCCTTTCCCTTCCTCATCCTTTTCAAGGCCTCTTCTACGTCCTTCCAGACTAGGCCAGCTACTTCCTCCATCTCTCCGTCAATTTCCTTCTCTTCTTCCTTCCATATCAATCCGTCTCCCTCTGGGTTCAACAATCTCTAAAAATATGATTTCCACAACTTTTACCTCCTTATCCCTCTTCATTATCCTTTCTTTTTCATCCATCATTTGGACCTCTTTCCTATTTTCCCTCCTTTGGTTCATTTAACTATACCATATTTTCTTGTTCCCCTCCACATCAGTCTGTAGCACTTTTGTCCACTCTTCAATCCATGTTGTTCCCTTCTCTTACTATCTCCTTTGCATTTCTCTTTCTATCCCTATACTTATACTCAGTCTCTCTTGTTATTCTCTAAATGCTTTGTTTTTGGCATTCACTGCTTTTGTTTCACCATGGAGTTTCCTTCCATCTTCTCTTTCCACTAGTTCTCCTGCATGTCTCCTCTACTGCCTCCACCATCACTTTATGAACCTTTGCCACTCCTGTTCTTCTCCTTTTATGTTGTCCTTTAGTAGTACTCCTCTTACTCTTGCTTGGAAGCTCATTCTCTCCTTCGCTTGGATGAGCTTCCATATCCTTATCTTCTTTTCCTGCAATAGTGTTCAATGTTAATTAAAGTGCACACATTTCGAGCTAAACTTTATAAGAGTAATTAAATTAAAACAAAATTTTGGAAATAGTTTATTAATATGACAAAGTATACATGAAATACAAATTAAAAATTCAACCCTTGCTATTAGCTTAAAGATAATAATTCATACAAATAAATAGGAAAAGGACTTAAACAGAGTAAAGATTAGTTAAATAGTCTCAACAAATCCTTATGAATATTAATACTTTAAATCTGATTGAAAATAATAATTTTAAATAACTTGGTAAATGATTGAAATGAACTATTTTGCAAAAATATGCCATGCAGATGATTGTGAATATATGACACTTTGGTTCAGTCGGTAGCATGTCTAACTACTAAGCTAAGTGTCCCGGGCTCAGTTCCCGACATGGTCGAAAAATTAATCATTGTTGAACATATAGATTTACCCTTTCATGTTGATAAATTAACGACTGGGGACTTGATGTTGTGTCTGTTCTAGAGTTAAGTTACATTTAAAGCATATGAAGCAAAAACGGGCCTAGCAAGTTGGTAGTGGAAAATATATGGCTTAAATTTTTTTTAAAACAGATCCAAATCAAAGGATGGAAACAGTAATGGAGGTGACCTGGCGGTCTAGGGGTAAGGTGTCAGACTTCTGTGCTGGTGGGTGGCCGGGGTTCAATCCCCAGTCCCGGCACAGATTTATCTGATTACCAAACTCTTCCTTCACCTCTGACAAGATATTTTGGGTATGTGGGGAATGCCAGGCCTCCACCGTGGTTCGGATCCCTACGTTAAACTGTAGGTCCTCCATTTCATCTCACAATCACCCTACCATTACACATTAGCGTAAGTGCGTATAACCCAAACAGGTAGTTAGACGCAATGCTAATAATAATAATAATAATAATAATAATAATAATAACAGTAATGGATGTAAAAAGATGATTGTAAATCAAAATAAATACAAAGTAAAGGACATTATAAACAAAAGTAATTGACAGTTAAGTTTCTATTTGAATTAAATAACAAAATATAAACTTAAATAGCACCAAAAATGAAGGAAACTTATTACTACTAGATTGCTCAAGTCTGGATATTGCCACTAGGGAATTCAACCAACAATACATATTAAATGTGTACATAGTTGATGCACAGTCTTAGAGTACTGTTAGTTTTATTACCTAAACAACACTTTTATCTGCCATATAACAAGACACATCTCAATGCAAGAGGGGAAGCAAAAGAACCCACAAGATGGTTGTGAGGCACGATACACAAATCATGTCATGCCATCATCACAGAGATGGTGTGTCTAACACAAACACAATAACAGAACGCAAGTTGGATAGTTAAGACTGAATGTTTACTTACTATACACATATAGTGGTTTAGTCCGACCAGGTGTTATCATCTAGTTTGTTGGAATGTATTTCATGTTAATTTCGCCTTGCGCGAAAAGTTCATGCACTTAATGATGCTGAAAGTATGTTTAGTATACAAGTGGTTCACTGGATTCTGCATGATATTTTCTGCTCCTTGACTGTCACAATAAACGAGGGTTGATTTTGCATCAACACTCAAAAAAACCTATTTCTTTTAACAGGTTTAGCAAGTAAACTGCCTCTTTTGCTGTGTTTGTGAAAGCCATGTAGGCCTTCTCTGCTTCAGTGCTCTTAAGAGCCATGATGCATTGTTTTCTTACCCCTCATGTCACAGTAGAACCTCCCAATTGAAAAATGTAACCTGTGTATGATCTCCTGTTGTCAAGAGCTCCTCCCTAATCTTTGTCCACACATCCCATCAGTTAAGTTCTTGTAGACTGATCCATGGTATTTCAGAACGTGTTTTGCTGCAACTGTTTTTCACTGTCCACTGCTTTGGTCCATAGATATATGATATATATGAAAGGTGGTATATTTGATAACTAAGACTCATTGTTTATTTATTATAAACAACAAGTATTAACTTTACAAATAAACAATTAAGATGGACACTGACTTAATGGATAATTGATCACTTCAAATAATAGTTGTTTGATGTATACAAATGTTTGCTGGTATTGAATGAACCCAATATTTGTTTTTAGGTATTTAAAAATGTGGAAATTACTTAAGGATGGATGGGAATGACTTTTTATTTCAGGACAGGAACGAGACGGGAAATAAGTTGAAATATTGGGATTCGGGTTGGGAACGGGAAATTTTAAAATACCCTTTAGAATAATCTTAGATTAAAATATATGGATCTCTAAACTAAAATGATAAAGACTTGTTAAAGTTATAATATTAAAACCAGCTTCAGTGGCTGCATGGTCTAAGGTATAGACTAGACTGCCAATGACGGGGATATTTAGTTTGATCTTGGCCAGGTGTACTAAGGGTGGTTATTCCGAAATGGTTTCCCAATCTATACACGCAAATGCAGGCACACCTTTAAATTTATTCTTCCTCATTCCTAACACACTAGAGTAATTAGGAGTAATTAGTATATATACACTGAAACGAGTAACAAGATGCGGCGCTATAAATAAAAACAAAAAAACTGATAGAATAAATAGAAGTGTACATGAATAGTATTTTTTATCAAACCAAAAAACAAAGTTTTGAATTAATATCAAATAATACAATTAATAAAATGATTGATTTTATTACATTTTTGATGGAAATTTAGTTAATTCTGTTTGAAAATTGTGTCTTATATTTTATTAGTTGCATAGTGCAAGTACTAGAAAACATATTGTTTGGCACTTCTTTAATTAGCTCGAAGTGAGAAACTGCAAAATAGTATCTAGGTTTGAAACCTCTTAAAAGTTACTTTTATTAAATGTTCTCTTTAGGTATGACAGCTCTCAGAGGTGATTGTTTAACTCCCCTTATACTCTACTCCCTGTCTTGCTCACCAACAACAAACATGTCGATCCCTCATAAATGGTTGAACTTGGCAAGATATTTTCTTCCCCCCTTCCTCCCATTTCCACACCCCAAAAGATAGTAGAGTTTATCTCTGTGCTTCTCTAAATCTTTCAAGCTCTTTCCCTTGCTGAACCCAACAAATAACTGTTGATAGACAGAGCACAATAAGTCCGCACCTCCCAACTTGTTTGTCTCTCTCTACATCCCAGTCGCCAAGTTTGTTAAATAACAAAGAAGAATACTTTCTTCAAAAGAAATTAACAGTGATGAATTGGCAATAACTGCTAGAACACAAGCGCTGTACACACTTTGATTTGTTTCCTGGATCACTATGTTTTGTTTCCCACTCAAAAGGGAAAGTATCAATCTCTCTCGGCCTAAGAGAATAAATACATTCTCGAGACCTTTTCCCTGAGTGTTCGGGATCCAGTCCACCCCTAAAATTAATCTAAATTCCAGATTTGAGTATGAATAGTTTAGAAATGGCCATTTTAAAATATTTGAATTTTTGAATATTCACACACCCCTACTAATAGAGTTTTTGAACAAATCCAATAATCCATTTAGCCCCTCAACATTCCTATGAGCAAGTAAAAGAATTTCACTGAAAACTATCTGCATATTGAGCACGAGTTCTCAAAAAGCTTGCCCTAGTGATTGGTTCCTCAACTTGAATTCTCAACACCCAAAATCCTAAATGATAATTTAAATTTAAAAATCCAAACAGAAGTTTAAACGCAGTTGATATGCAGTGGCACACCCAATTGGGGACAGACAGGGTCTCCCCACCCAGACCCACAATGACTTTACTAAAATCTTAAATCATATAAATTATCAAAATATAGAGCACCGAAGATGTGTAGAATACATAAGCTATATTTTCAGACCATGATTATGACTTGATATGCACATTAAAGGTAGTCCTAAAATTGTAATTAATACTATCTTATTTACGGTTTAAACAATAATGAAATCAAGAAAGAAGAAACTATTTAAACTTAAGATACCATAGCAGGTTAATCAACGCATTCAAGTACCTTAGAGGTTTCGACAGCAGCATGGAACCATTGATAAATTAAAATTTCTTTCACATAAGGATATCTACTAATAGGATAGAAAAAATCCTACACGCTTTATTTTCTGTGAAATGTAGAAAATTGATTACACATTCGAATATCAGCTAATTATTAGCTAAGTTATAGAGCAAATAATATTTTAAAGAGTTCTAAAGCTCATAATAAAACTACATTTTATAAACGTGCTATAAAAAATGTTCAGCCTTTATTATTTTGCCAACCAAAGAGAAGTATATGGATCAAGAATATTTGTGTGGTTTTTTTTATTATAACTACCTACTATCAATTAGAAAAGTAATTTACAAAACTGGCATTAGTTAGGTTAACATAAAATAATCTCAAATTGATTTTAGAGGGATTTAATATCCATACATTTTTTTATACTCCTGTGCGCCCCGCCCCCCCTCAAAATTTCATTCTGATAACAGGATTATATTGGATTGTTATGTGAACCCTCAAAAGTAAATTTTTGACTCTGCCACAGATCAGGTTTAATAAAATTCAAAGCATTTTATTAATAACTAATAATTATACTTAGCACCATGTTTTACTACCATTTTGAGTTATACACTATTAATAGAGACATGCAAAGGTGAGATTATTCTTAGGGGAAACGTGTCATTTTTCTCAAAAAGTGATATTAAAAGCTGAAAACGATGTAATTATTTATGTAAATATCAGTCAAATTAGTGTTCAATAAAAATAAATCTTGGATAAAACTGTCTCCACTTTTCGTTCATATTATTAATTTTAACTATTTACTAAAACATTCGGAGAAAAATAAAATATAAATACGGACAAAAATTTAACAATTAGTAATATTAAACTCGATATCTCAACATCATTACCTCAAGTCTTACGAATAGCAATATAAAAATAATCAATTATCAATTTAGGCTTAGATTAAAAAATAATAACACCGACACATGTCGTTATAGAAGATTAAACTTCTATCAAATAAAGAGAAGGGAATACAAATTAAGAAGATATAATTTTGCCAAACATGACTGCCTGTAGCAAGGTCCATATAAATTAATGTCCTTGCTTGGACCTAGCAGGAAATCTTTTGAAGGCTGAAAACAAAAAATCGATCTATTGAAACTTAAGTATCGTAATGTGTAAAAGTAGAAATCATGATTTTTAATGATAATCTCAAATAAAAAAAGCCTACATATGCTGAAAACACTTCATTTTTCCTCTGATTCATTTGATACCTTTAAAATAAGAAAAAACATACTATCTGTATAAACGGCAGCCCTGGCGTAGCACTATCGCCAGTGCTACTACATTTAAAATTATATTTTAAAATGTAGTTTTTCCCAAATTACAAAGAAATTCAGTTTGTTTAGAAAAAAAGCTTAAATTCGGGTTATTCGCATGAAACAGAATTCGTGTTAAAATTTGTGTTATTGCAAACTAAATAAGGTGTCTAAGTCAAGTAACCAATTCATTTAAGGTGGGGATCTATGGGACGCGAATAAAGATTAGTGTTTTTGCAGTTTTTATATCAAAACTTTTTATGGCCAAAATAAATAAAATATTAGTTAGTACAAACATTGAGTTAAATTTTCTACACATGGTGCTATCAATTGTGTCATGAGATGACAAACTTTTTAAATGAAGAGAAAACTTCATTAAACTCCAGGACAACATTGAAAAATATTCAAGAAAGGTTGATATCACCATGGGAAGAAAATTAAACTCTTTTATGTTTTTACTGAAGCAATATTTGGTTTATTTTGACCAAACAAATGTATCGATATAAAAACTAAGGTTCATACGGTCCTTGAAAGACCTGGAATTTAATATGTCTCTGTTCAAGGCCTGGAAAAATCCTTAAATTGCTCTGGGCCTTGAAAAGTCCTGGAATTTACAGGTTTCATTATTTATTTTTGAAATGGTTGTGAAGAATGGCTGTAAAGACCATGATTTAAGATGCTATGGGGTGTGAACTATCGAGCATATCCTTTTTGATCTTTACTTTACTCTCAACAGCTCTTCCTGCTTCTTTTGTTTTATTTATCACCTCATCATTTCAGAGATAGTCACGCCCAAGGGATGGGATCTTATTGGGGGTAAGGGGAAACAGTGTTAACTTCTCTGACAAATGTATTAGCGCTACTGTCGATAAAATACAATTTTGTTTTCTTTAATCTCCTATATTTAAAAATGTCAATTCATCTGCATTCTCCATATTTTTTTATAAGTGCTTTAAAACCGTCCTTTGTAATAATTCTTTAAAGATTTTTGACTGCCTATTAACACTGTAAGTACTTATAATTACAGTTTTAAACTAAAATGCCTTCCAATAGTTATTAGTTCATCTCTCATCCACCTTAGCACTTAAATTCCTGTACTAGCCATACTAAAATATACATTGAATCTAGAAAGACTGCACTAACCAATAAAGCAAGGAGAGTGAAGTGACAGCAAAGTTAGATTACTATTTTTATAGTCCTATCTGTTCATTAAATTAAGTGAAAAGTTATTGTTCTCCATCTATTTAAAATGTTGTATAGTTTTTTTTTATTGGCATGTTTAGCTTTTGGCAGTACAAGAACTAGCAGTTTTAGGGCTGTATGCAAGAATTTGACAAAGTGAATGCTTTGTAGACACTAGTGTAGGTTTGCTTGTGTCATCATAGGTTAAAAGGTGGAGCGATAGTGTGCTTGGTGACACACCACCGGTCCACTAAACATTCACTATACACTCTAGCATACCACCCTCAGTCCTTAAAAAGTCTGAATTTATGTCTCATTTGTCTGTAAGAACCCTGAAAAACTGCAAAAACACTGGTTTTTCTCACCTTCGCAACAACTCAACCTTAACGATCAAATTTAGTGGGTAAACCTTAAGTTGTTGGTTTCAACAATATGTTCAGTAGATGACTAATTCAATGACTAATTTTATATCAATCAAATCTAAAGAATTCTAAATCTTACTAACACTCCTATATCCTAATAAATGTAATCTTATTAAAAACAACATGGTAACAAATGGGTATAGGATCTATTTATTATTTAGACACTCAACTCCTATGATATTTTCTAAGTGGTGTTTCAAATACAAGGTAAGTTTTTTAAATTATTGGTACGCTTTATCTAAATTACAATGTCTTGCAACTCATTTAGCAATTCCTCCTATATTGGTGTCTGGCCAAGACTAAAATATTGACTCAAAAAATGCAACTATAATATACATTTATTGTGAAATAATATAATTTTATACATTCAGCTTGTAAAGCAATAACATTAACTTAATACATTTATCACTCTATTATTTCCATTTCATTCCAGGAGCGAAACGTTTCGGATGTGCCATGGCACAAAGTCCAAGGCGATCCAGTCATCCCATACTATGACGGAGCTCCCACCAAGAGAACTCCAATTAAAGGTAGCTTCTATAAAACATTTACTGTGACAGTAGTTACTGGTCTCTCAAATATAGAAAATTATTGCTATTGTGTACATAGTATAATTGCTTAAATCGAACCACAGACAATGTGTGAGCTAGTATGACATTCCACACTAATTCACTACGGATTCTAAAGACTCAGCGGTCATCAACATCGGTGATGCATTTTATTTTTTATGTTTTTCTACTTGAAGATAATTAACATCCCAATAATGTTGTCATGAAAACGTTTTGTATTAAGTGAAGGAGTAAGTTTGCTAATAACAATTGATTTTTTTTTTGTAAGGTGTCATTTCTGAACTCGATCATCTGTTCAAGATATTAGTCCAGCGATTGACTTCTTTGAGTGAATTCATTTGTAGTTGAACTTCTACGTGTAGACAACATGGGAAAATATTTACCAGAAGATTATTCCAGTTGAATTAAACTTTGTTTCAGAGGGGAAAAATTTCTAATATAGGAATTTAGAAATCCTCTTTCAAAGGGTACACATTTCTATCATCCATTCCTTTTTAGATTGCTGCTGCAATCGAAAACAGTTCTCATTGTCTGCTGAGTCGAGTGCTTGGATATGATTGTTGAAAAAATACATATTTAAATTGGAGGTGTAAAAATCAAATCCAATTTAAATTAAATTTGTATATCATTATATTATTTTGGTTAAAGAGTTACAATACAAAGTATTTTCCTCAAAATAATTATGACCAAATAACCATAACTTCAAATAGGACATGTTTACGATGTAAACACAATTTAATTGGCCAGGNCAAATAACCATAACTTCAAATAGGACATGTTTACGATGTAAACACAATTTAATTGGCCAGGAAATACACACTCTTTCTCAAAACGAAATATTTCAACAAAAATACACCAAACAATAATATTAGTGGGGGATTGATCAGCCCTTTTGCCGACTAACCTGATGACGATCTTGCCGATCTCTGATGCAAATCATTTGGTTTATTTTCTTTACAATATTATAAAGGTAATATTCATCATGACATATATTTTTAACATAGTAGTTCATTAAATTTTTAATAAAACCATTGATAATAATAATAATAAAAAACTTAAATATGCTGTGACAACTATTTGGAGGAGGGGGCAGTACACGGTAGATAAATGTTTCAGACCAAAAAAATGATGTTAACTAAATATTATAAACTTTTTGGAGCTATCCCGTAATATAATTATTAATTGTTGTTTCGACTACAAGTCATGACTTTATATTTATGTCTAAACCAACACCCATCTTTTTAAGACAGTAAAACCATTTATGTGAGAAGAATTGTACAATACAATAACAGTCCTTTATGTTAAATTATTTTAAAATAATTGTTGATTTTTTTTTCTTGTTATTCAACACAGAATCTTCACAATTTATTTTAACCAATTCATATTTCTTATTAGTTAGAGATGTCACAATACCGGTTTTCCTCGATTCTGATTCTTAAGTTCAGCCTCGATCCTTCTATTCTCGATTCTGATTCTTGAATATTTCCTTTTTTGTTATTTTTCCACTCAATTATTGCATAGAAAATCTAACATGCCTGATACCCTACTCTCCCCTCAATGGGAAATTTTTACTCAACCATTACAACACATGATTGCTTGAAACTTTAATCTCACAATCTTATAGATATTTAATAAACACAGTAAAAGTCTTCAAAACTAAAAATTCAAATAAACTCAAAATTAATTCAATAAATTGCAGATTTTATAACAGAAACAAATAACACATTTCGCACATTACAAAAATATCAACTTGTCTATTATAACTGATCCTATGCACATTAGCTCACCAGAAATTAGTGATGAACTTTGGGCAACATTATATCGATAATCTATTGAATTAAAATAAATATAAATTTTTTTCTCCATTTTTATTAATGTCGATTTTTGTTCCATTTTTATTAAACTTGTCTTATTCAAAGAACTAAATAAAACATTCAAAATTGAAAAGGGACAAAGAATATAATTACAGGAGAGCAGACATTTTAATTTGATAGGAATACCATAGCTTTAGATATACACGTTGTGATGTATCAATTAATGATAGATATATCAATATATTACAGAAAATTGACATTCTATTCTATGTATTTTATATATATATATATATATAAATTGTTTGTTTAGAATCAATTCATGTATTCTGACAGTCTGACTTAACTTTTACTTTTAAAAAATTGTGTCAAAAGTTGTTAAGTTTTTATCTCTTGTTACTGTCACAATGTCGGGTTGTATTATATTTGAGACCATTTATTTTTCATGTAAAACACCTCAAAATGTTAGAGTTGTATTATATTCGGGCCATTACGGTATATTTACAATTTTCCGATATTTAAGTGAAACGGCATCTAAATTAATATGAGAGATAATCGATTATTACCTATTTTGAATGTTTCTGTTTTGATTATTTGCTATTTTTATTGAGAATTAAGAATAGAGTTGCGAGAATAATAATATTAAGATTGATTCTTGATTCTTTCGATACCAGTAAGAATCGAGGGATTGAGTAATTGGTACTTAAGCGTATAACCCAAACAGGTGGTGGTAATTATTGTTATTATTATTATTATTATGATACTATAGTTATTATGAAGAGTTTATCCATGTAAATATTTGGGTACGTATTTAATGAAAATTAACAGGTAGCTAACCGTTGCATCAGAAACCTTAGCTAAGTTGCTAGCATGTCTTGTCTTCTAAGCTAAGTGTCCCGAGATCGATTCTTGGCATGGCTGAAAAATATATTATTAATGAAATTTGAGTTTACCCTTTCACAGTGATGAATTAACAGCTAGGGACTGGATGTTGGGTCTGGCTTAGTCTTAAGTTGGATTATAAGGCATATAAGTATATGACAGGCCTAGCAAATCGGTTGTGGAAAATATATGGCTCGAATAAAAAACTGAACCCAGGCCACAGGCTGAAAACAGTAATGGACATGTAAAAAGTTAAACCCATGTATAAACTGAACGATTATTACTATTCCAATTTTTTTTCATTAAAACTATTCTTCCAAAACATGCACAGTAGTTATACCACATTATTATTATTATTTAAAAATAACCAAATCAGATAAATTTAAAGCTTTACATTAACTTTGAAATTTGGTAAGTAGATGATCTTTTAAAAAATATTTAATTGGTTTTATTATAATAAATAATATACTTGTTAAAAAAAGACCAAATAAGATAATTATACTATCAGGATAGTAAACACTTTATTGACCAACCTACCATATTTATGTTTTGAAAAATTAATTTAAAAAAATAGGATTATATTAACACTGAATTTAAAATGCCAAGTTTTTATTTCTCAGATAAAATTAAAAATGTTCACGTACGTATGTATCACTTGTGATACCTCTGATTATCTAGTCCAACAAACTATCAAATGAAAACCAAATACTTTTATAGTCTCACAATTTGTAATACAATCAATTTGGTCTCAAAATAAATTAAGGATTTATAACTAAGCCAAACAAATCGTGTAACACTTCACTCAATGCAATAATAGTGTTTTCTTTAATGTACATATTTTGTACAATAGCACATGTAACTCATTTTACAGATTTTGGATATGTCACTGACCTTCCAGTATTGTCAGATTGAAAACTCGCTTGCTTGCGAGTATCCGACATTCCATAGCACACCAAGTCACAATTAATTGATATATTTTAAAATTAGCAACTTGCTTGCATCCTGCACGCTTAGAATAAAGTTTTTGATATTTATGATTTGGCACTAAGTAGGAAACATCATTTGCTTCCCCTGAGTGCCATTGCCTTTCCAAACCCCTCGTTGGCATGTTCTAGAGTTTAGCACTTGTGTTAGACTGGATTGCCAGTAACGGGATGATCAAGTTTAGAATTGTGGTTGGGTGTACTGAGGCTAGTTTTTCCTAAAAAGATTTACTACTCTCCCTCTGAGTAAATGCAGGTACATTTACTCTAAAATTCTACCTTTCTCATCCCTCTTAGTGTATGAATATAACCCATAAAAAGGTAGCTACTAAAACTGAGCGAAAAATAAAGTCAACTTGGAGACAGCTAACGAAACTTGGGAGCAATGGATTTGTGGGGTGGGTGAAGAATGAGGGACGAGCTATTGTTTTTAACTCTAATTTCTTAATCTAAAACATATTGAAGATACAAGTCTTTTGATAACACAATACTCTAGTCTTCAGATTCAGACAAACTATCCAAAACGTCACCCAGCAGGTTTCAAACATGAAGTAGTTAGTGCCCCCAAGTCTATAATTAATTTTATTCATAACAATAGCTTGAGCATTTATACATGTCACAATGTCTACAAAGTCCCCTCCTTCCCCACCAAAGTGTTTGAGCTTATTACAATGAAAATTTAGATACTCTTACAATCGTGTGCAAAGTCTTATTGTAGTTGATATGTATGTTATTAATAAGGTCCTTTTTGTGGTAAATTAACAATTATTTTCTATGTTTACCAAATTTAGGGGGAGGATGTTCTAGTTTTAATAAATAGATACCTGAAATGATAAAATGTTAACTTAGTGGTTCAAACTCTATAATATTTGAATTGAGCACATGCTACTATGCGACAACCCTAGAGTATAAAACTCTAGACTATGGCTTCAATATATGATCACCTGAACCAAAGAGTAACAGACCCATAGTGCAGTAGTAGCTTTAAAAAAGCCTACTGGTATTTGGAAACTAGAGTAAATACAATTTAACTAAATATAACACACCTCACCATCTAGTAATATCGCAACATACCATAACAAATGTTTCCAAAGACAACATGAACATACTTTAAAATAAATTATCTAAAAATTAATTTCGTTAAAATTCTGCCTAATGTCATTTGGCCTAAAGTAATTTAGCCTAAAAATTAACTTCGGAGAAAGGCAGTTAGCTTAAAGTGTTTGTGTTTATCAATATTTTTACTAGGAATTTAATGAACAAAATTTATTACTATTCAAAAATGTATGTGTTGTTTGGAATAATACCTTTGTAATATTGGAAAGAAAATAAACCCAATCATCGGCATTGATAAGATCTGCAACAAATGTTAGACATCGGCAAAGGGGATAATCAGTCCAACACTAAAGATACAATATTTTCATTTACTTACCTACTTGCTTTATCTATATTTACACTATAAACATTAGTCGTTTTTAAAATAATGTGTAATAGCTGTTCTAAAACTTATTGAATCTTAAAATATGTCATATTTAGTGAAATATTTCAATATTTCTCAGTATATCAAAGTTTTCTTGGTTCTTCGAAATGTTTTGAAGATAGAAAGAGTGTGGTTCGTGTCAAATTTTAAATAAAGGAGATTTGAGAAATATATTTAATTAAATAAAACCCTGGTCTCAATAATTGAAAATTGTTGGGAATTAACATTATAGGAGCTCAGCTTATCTAGTTATCTTTGTTCATTCGTCTTAAAAATTTAGTAGAACACACAATATTTACACAAACACATTGTTCAAGCTGTCACAGACGACTTTATTGGGTAGAAGATGAACATGATGAGTATGCTTTACCAACTTTAATCAAATCAAAATGGTTGGTCTCATTGTCATTCATGAATTACTCAAATCGATCATACAGTTAAAAGCCATCCTCAAATTGAAGTGGAAGAAAGAAGAGTTGAGTTTGTTCACTTTATTGTAGTTATGTAAACAAGCAATGTGCTTTATTTTTTTTATATTATGTATATTGAAACATTTGTATCAATAGTGTGTAATATTCAAGATAATGTAATATACCATACTTGATATTATTATTTCTGTAACACTTTCTTAATTGTGTGTACTCAATAGTATTTCAATGTGAATAAATTAAAAATTGTCTCTTTGATTTATTTAAAATGTACCTGCAATTTAAGCTCTTTCTTTTAACTTATTTTTATGTTCTCAAATAAAACCAATTACGTGAGGTGCATTTGTTTTTATTTTTTGTGTATATATAATAGCCATGGTAAGTAGCTTTATTTATGTTTCCATCCAAACAAAAAAAACATTTCATTCTTCTCTTATTTATACTTTATTTATAAATATTGTCTAGAAAACTGAGATTAGCGACTAGAGGGTTTGTTGTGCAGACAGCATGACATCCTCTACTTGAAGAAGTTGGCACTATCTTTTCCAACAGATGGTAGCAGCTCGGTCGACTGCAGGCTGATACCATGGAGTTTTTGTACATTTTGTATTGAAGTTGCTTTTCTTAAAGGATTTCCCACTACCTACATGTAAATGAGAGTACTTTTCTCTAAATTCCACGCTTCTTATTCCTACCCCTCAATGTACAAATAGAGGTATTCTGGATGAGTAGTAAGCTACACACAAAAAAAATTTATTTATTAAAATTAAGGGATTTTCAAACGTATAACTATTGATTTGCTTGATAATAGTACAATGGCCAAATGATATAAATTTATAAAAATAAGGGGGAAAATATTTTACTTCAACAAAGGCAGTGTTTTAAACTGTTTTATCTAATGGTGTAATGTTTATTCAAAGCGTTTTATTTATCTTATTTCCCCCTTTATTTATTGATTAAGGAATTAATGATGGAATATAAAAACTTTGTGTTTCAATGTGCATTTGTGAGCGCGTGTGCATGTGACTTTATATACTATAAAGTCAAAAGAAAGATGTCACCTTTGTGCATTGGATTCTTCTCACATTTTTTCATCTTTCTCTTGGTGGGCTTTGTTTACGCAATTTTAACATAATTTGTTTATTTTTATCAAATATTTATTTGTGAAATTCCCTCACGTTTATTCTGAACACTTTTTGTACCAAACTTTTAGTCAAACTATTAAATCATTCTACTCATCATGAACTGTTTCCAGCCTGCAGCAAGGTCAGTTTAGTAAAATGCTTCCTCTATCCTTTCACCACTCTTCCTCTTTTAGTCCATTCCATTCTTCTCCTCTCAATTGTACACTTTCTGTTATCTGCTCCTCCCATATCTTTCTTGGCCTCTCTTGGTATTCTTTTCCATCATTACACAGTAATAACACTTGAGCCTCGCTTCCTCTACTATCTCGGGTACGCTCTGTGCTTGACCAAACATCTTCAGTTCTGATCCTCTTTCTCCTCATGACATCTAATATGCTCTTCACAAACTTCATTGCCATAGCCTTCACTTTACTGGTTTCTCTTAATTTCTGTCCATTTTGATTCAGTAGATATAATTATGGGTACAAAGTTTTCCCTGTATTCCTTACACTTTAAGGACACTTCTCTTCTCCAACACAGGTTTCTTTCACACCTCTAGAACAACTCCCTCCGCTGCCCTCTTATTAGATCCTCTTTATTCCCACCCTTCACCTCACTCCATACACCGAACCAGATGATCTGCAAAAACATGTGTTTAGCAGCTGTCACTTCTAACAGTCCAAAATTTAGGTACATACCTAAATGTCTCAGAAGTCAGCACCAAAGAAGCCATGGGGCTACTGTATTTTAGCAAAAACTATGGCAATATTCAATTTCATAAATGTCTTAGTGCTAGTTTAACTTGTGATGAAGCAAGTGTACTTTATAATTTCAGGTCTCCAGTTCTTTGTCTCGGCCACGTCCTGGTTCTGTAAACTGTGCTCCGTGTGGATAGGAGACCTGCACTGTGCCTCACTTCATCTCAAGTCCAAGAGACATTCAGAGAACTATGCTGTGAGTTGAGTAGATATTCTTTAGTAGGCATGGGCCCTCGAATCATCAAGGAGATTTGAGTCAATTTAGGATTCGAGACGCAAATCCTTAAAAATAAATTATGTTCAATTTTTTAAGTGAAATTTATCTTACAGCTATAATACAGCTTATTGGTGGTTAAGAACCATTTATAAAGGATAAACTCACCAACCAGGCCCTAGACAAGTAATTTAACACTTAAATGAATGTATTATAATAAAGAATGTTAACATTTAGTTACTATTTCTATTTTATATTATTTCATTTGAATTATATTTCCTCTAATGTTCATAATTTTTTCCAAGATACAGATTCAAGATTGGAATGTGTAAAATAGTGGTCTTTGGCTCAACTCTACTTTTTAGTATGAATAAAATATTGTAGTGGACTTTTTTTACTTTGATATTATAATGTATCATACCATTTTATGTGTCTCCGAACTTAAAACTGGATCTTATAATTCTGTACGTACGTAGCTGGGGATACAGCCAGAATAGTTTGCTGGATTTTCTTATTGGGTAATTGTAATTTTAAACATAGCCTTAAAATTAATAATAGGCCTTATTCCAAATAATTTATCATCATTATCATGACTTCCCAACTCCGCTTAACCTGAGTTCACTTTTTTTTTTTTTTTTTTTTTTCTTGAAA
>CABFVX010005068.1:0-34136 GCA_902151425.1 Timema shepardi | reverse complement strand
TTTTTTTTTTTTTTTTTATGTCTTTGTAATTTTATTCAAAATGGAAATCTAGGGAATGTTTCACATGACACACTGCATACTTTTTTCCCCAAGATAAATTAATTCAAGGCTAATTTACTGTCTGAAGTTATGAAATTTTGAAATTGATTGATAATGGCTCTAATTGAGTTTGTTCAAAATGAGTATCAAGAGAGTGTTTAACATGATAAAAATGCATAGTTGGCTAACACGCTAGTTTTGTGTTGAGCTTGACTGCCGAGGACAGGGAGATGGAGGTTTTAATCTTGGTTGTGTGAACTGGGTGAGGTTTTAAAAAAAAAATGGTTTTCCACATTTCCTCTATGCAAATGTGGGTTCACTTTCTCTAAATTTGACCTTCCCAATTTCTAATCCATTAGTGTAATTAGTACTTAAGCGTGTAACTCGAACAAGTAGTAAGATGCGGTGCTAAATAAAATAAATAACATGATAAATAACAATAAGTTTGTTTTTCTACCATATTTGAGGATGATGACTAATGATTCATTTTTAAAAAATAAGTTGCCTTTAACAATTTAGTTCAATGCTTATATTTTAAGATTGTTTGATATGATTATCAAAATAAAGCTTTTCTTAGGATAGCACAAAACCTTGTTCTTTGTTTTATTGCTCCGAGAAAGGAAGCTTAAAGAAGTAAGGGGGGTTTGAGGGGGTTGCTTAAGCTGGTTTGACATGGCCCAGACCAAGTGCACTCAGACAAATTTATTAAGTTAAAAGTTTCTAAACAGTTGCTAAATTGGTAGATGACTAAGTAAAATTACAAGTCAAAATGTATAATTAAAATTTACTTCTGGTGGAAAAACATAGTCAGATATGAACATTTATATACAATTAATAATGCAGCATCAACTAGACCATACACGAGTCGATGACAAATCTAAATTGTATGTTGACATGTTAAAATGTTGTCACAAAAACTTTAAGATAAACAATATAGTATGATACAAAACAATGTTTAAAGTTCAAATCAGTTGTAAAATAAAATAATTGCATTTTAAGGTTAACCTCTGCCAAACAAAATTAATGAAGTCAACATGTCGGAATAAAGTAATCCAGCATCTTTCCAGTATCATAAAGGAGTAATGGGACAAGGAAACAGATAAGACTTAGATTATTCCACATCACTTAATTACTTCATTAATTTTGTTTGGCCCCCAGTTGCACCCCCGACATTAAACTTTTTTTTAAAACATTCAAACTTCTAATTGACTTTGGAAATACTTAATATTATTTGATTAGACTTCTCTTTTAATTGAAAAAATTAGACCCCAGAATTTAAGTAACCATATTACATGCATGGTACATACATATCCACATGAATTTATATTCCTGAAAAAATACCATAATTATGTATTAACATTAGTCATATATATATTTCCTTTTATAGAACTTCACAGAAAGGAACCCTCACTGGGAAACGGACTGGATGGCTGATAGAGAGAAGGCTTACGAACGTGTCTCCGAGAAACGTCGCTTGAAAAAACAAGAGCTTGAATCTCAGACAACTTCAACTCTAAAACTAGCCGAGTTGGATGGGAAGCTTATCAAGGAGGAAAAACCAGAGGTGAATATAACATCTTTACTTTCACATACAGACATTTCCAAAGTCTCTGAACATGTTGGAGATCTATTTAAAGTACTTTCACCACTTGAGTTTACTTGGATAACAGCTCAAAAAAGTTATATAGAAATATTCCCTAATGTATCTCTACGCCAACAGCTGACATCTGTCACTTTGGATAGCTGTATGAAAACATCTGGTAATATATGAACGTGATAGTTAACCACAGTAGTTTAGGCAAATATTATTTATATTTATTTGAGGTCTGACACAAAGTTTATTTATCATTTGATTTCACTTATTTTTACATTTTTTTTTTTCAACAACACTTTCACAAAAGTTCTAACAAACTTTGCTTTAAAATAGCAATCGACGAATTTAAACCATGTAATATTTTTTTTAAATTGACAACACTTTCACAAAAGGTATATCAAACTTCTTTAAAATTGCAACCTACGAATTTAAACCATGATGCAATGACACAAACAATTTCTTTACCTTGGTGCACCCACAGTCCTACGTAATGGATAAAAATATTTTATTCAGTTAAATAATTTGAAATATGATAAAATAATAATAAAATAATGTATCATATAAAAAATTGACAATTATTTTTTATTTTCAAGTAAATATGATGCCTGTAATAAAAGTTATTAATGCATGCATTAAATTTATTACACATCAATAACTTTCCAAAATCAACAAGTGCCTTTAATTATGTTTATAATATGGTTTTGGGTTGGATAAAAGAAAATAATTTAAAGTAATGAAATAGTGTGAAAAAACTTAAGTTTACTTTATTTTTAATGTAAAATTTAATATATAATTTTCATTTATAACAAAACAGTGATCGTGTATTAGTGTTGGCAACCCAAAATCTAAACTTATGATTTTTAAACTCTCATTCAGGTAAAAAGCTATGGTGAACATACTGTACTTATACAATATAGAAAAAATATTTTTTCTCCATGGAAAAAAAAAATTAAACATAAAATGGCCAAGTTGTGTTAGTAATTTAAGATTTATATGACTAACCAAAACAATCAACAGAAATTTGAGTACTGACCTATAATCATTTAGAACAGTGTTTCCCCAAATGTGGCATGCATATTTGAACAAGTTTAAAAAAAACTGCAAGTTTTAGTTATTTTTAAACTTTGTCAAATCTGTATCTTAAAAAAAATACATTTTTTATGTTATTCTTACTATGAAAAAGTAATCTTTCTGACATTGTCTAACTTTTAGGGCTCTGCGAGTATTCGTATTCCAAACTCCGAGCCGAGCTCATCGCTTAAGCTCAAGATCGAGTTCAAAAGTTTTGTAGACTCGTCATTTTCGAGCTTCCACTTGATGTACTTAATAATCATTTTTTTCAATGCAATAGTAAACATAGTCTTTTTAATTGAGATAATATCAGCATTCCCAATTATAAATCATTCGGTCGCTTAACAAATTGTTAAAAATTAATTTCAATTTTCACATTAACAACGTAATAGAGCAAAACCACTGTCGACCAGTAAATTTATCCAATATTGTTGTCCATTTTGAATTAGACATGATTAAAGTTGTTTACTTGTGTTGCCATTACAAAGCAATGAAAATAAAAATAGTCAAGAAGATTACTAAATAAATGAATGATTCTTTTTACTATTTTACCTGGTCCCTTTCTAAAATAATATTTTATGTTAAATTAAATATCAAGAATATATAATTATACTAAATGTTTTCAAACTTAAGATAGTTAAAACTCACATTAATTAATATGTTTAGCTACAAAACTAGCTCTAGTTTAATAACTATTTAGTTATAGAATTATGTTGGCTAAGCTGTTTAAAATCAATGTTGATCTTATTTTTTTGCATACATATTTTACCAAACTTATTTATATTAAAAAAGCATTTACCATTTTATATTGTTAGCTAAAAATATTATTTTAGTCATATTATTTTTAATTTTCAAGTCTCAGCATCAACTTTTATAAGCATTAAAAGTTGAATTGAAGTAAATTTCTCAATAAAATAATGTCTAAAGAGAGCGTGTACAACACGCATGTGCAACTGCACATAAAGGAATGGAATTGGAACATAAGATGCAATAATTCGCGATTACACTAAAGAATAATAGACAAAACATTTCATATTTCTTTGGTTTAACTCGATAAGGAAAACCTCTTTTCGCTTTATGAGGTAAATTGTATTATATTTGGAAGAAGGTATAAGAAAAGTGGATAGAAACATTGTCCCCTTTTTATATGTTTCTATCCACTTCTCCTAAACCTTCTTCCAAATATATTTCTTTGTTTATGATTTTTACGTTTTCTTATAGGGTAAATTAAGTTACCGAAGCATACTTTGGGGAAATATTAGCTTATTAAAATGTACACGTTACATTAATGTAAAGTGGTAGTTAAGGAAGCCAACCTGAAAGGATAGTTAGGTTAGGCCTAGTTATAAACAAACACACTTCTCTATTTCTTCTTAAACTTACACTTCCCACTTTTTCAAACTTCCACAATTGCACATTGTTTTGAATTTTTGGAAATATTTATTTTTCATATGAAGAAACATTAATGAAGAAGTAATATTCCCAAAAATTCAAACTAATGTGCAACTGTGGAAGTTTGAAGAAGTGATAAGTGTAAACGATTAATAAGACACGAAGAGAGAAGTGTTGGTTCTTATCTAGCCTAACCTAACTATCCTTTCAGGTTGGCTTCCTTCACTATCACTTACTTTAGATCACTGTCTTGTTATATATTTCCAAACCATCATGCAATTATTCATTTTATTAACTCTGTTTTATAAATGTTAGAGTAATTTCAATGTCTTTAAAGACATGAGTGTTGAAACCATTTTAATTATTTGTGTTTTATAAGTGTTATTTCTAATTTAAAACCCAATATTTCCATTGTTTAACTTTTTTTATTTCAAAAGTATTTACTCTCTATGAAAATGAATGTCATTTATGTTTTAAGAGCATGTGTTTTAATATACTTTAACATTTTAAAGTTATTAACTTACTCGAACTCGAGAGCTTTCAGAAATACTCGAGTTTGACTCAAATGAAAAACCCAAGCTCGCAGACCCCTACTAACTATGAAAGTGATAAGAAGTTGGACGTGTGTAGAGTATAATATAAAGTAATTAAGATTTAAGTTTATTTGTTTTATCAAGACCAAGGAAGATTTCAACAAAAAGAAGATACAATTGACCATAAAGTTGAGTTTGGAACTGAGGAAGAAATTTATGAAATGCTACATTTGGAGCATTGCACTCTATGGAGCAAAAACTTTGACTCTTAGGAAGATGGAAAGGAAATACTTGAAGAGCTTTGAAATGTGGTGCTGGGGAAGACTTGAGAAGATCAGGTGGACAGACAAGGTGATAAATGAAGAAGTCCTAAGAAAACTGGGGGATAAGAGAATCATTTTGGATGTGATTTTTCGGTAGAAAGCAAACTGTATTAGACACATCCTTAGGAGGAACTGTCTTCTGCATAACATCATGTAAGACAAGGTTAAGGGAAAGAGGAGTTTAGGAAGGAGAATTTAAATATTAGCTGACTTAAAGGAAAGAAGTAATTGTATTATATTTGGAAGAAGGTATAGGAAAGGTGGTTAAAAACAAATAGAAGGGACAAACACAATATGGCTTTTACAATGAAAAGTTCACACTTGACATTGCTGCCATTGGACAAAGAGATAATGATTGCCTCCTAAAGAAAATGGATCGTCACCACCCAATCCCATGACGAGATATTAGCTTAATTGTAAGGGAGATTTTCAAACCACAGGGATCTATTAAAAGGACTTGACTGTTTAATCCCAGTAAATGCTGTCAACAAAAAGTTTAGCAACTTGTTACCAGCTTTGGAGTTTAACAAGTATGATATGCAGCACACCAGCAGCGATATATTGGAAGCGGAATGGAACCTTTGGGCATCACTCTCGAAAGCTACAGACTCTCCAAAGCCAAAGAATGCTGTCGACACATTAAAAATTTTAGATCTAGTAATGTTTCCCAATCTGACAATTCTATTAACAATTTTGGCAATAATACCAGTGACCACATCATCCGTTGAAAGGTCATTCTCGACTTTGAAGA
Source organism: Timema shepardi (assembly GCA_902151425.1). NCBI lineage: Eukaryota > Metazoa > Arthropoda > Insecta > Phasmatodea > Timematidae > Timema > Timema shepardi. The sequence goes on along the minus strand of CABFVX010005068.1, from coordinate 28,433 downwards.
GACTGAAGAATTACCTGCGCAACAGCACAGGTGAGGACCGGCTAATGTCTTTGTCTTTAATGATTGTACATAGAGACATAAAAGTGAATATCTCAAAAATTATCAATCAGTACAATCAAAGCAATAGAAGATGCTCTTTCACTTAAGGGTTTGTGATTTTGTGGCTTGTGCTAATAGTATTTATTCGCCTTTTTTTTTAAATTATTTTTTTGACACTATGGTTTCCCAAGAATTGCCACTGTTTTTCAATATCAACATTTAAGAACTATTTATTTCATTTGTATTAGTTTTATTTAAAATTACTACTATGCTAAATACTATTTAACTATTTATAATTATAAAGTAAAAGAATAGCTGTAAAAATCATACATTGTTACCATGTGACAATAATTACTAAACATAATTCTAAATTGTGTAAACTTCCATATTTTATTTCATCCTTATACTACCTAACGTAATGATCAAACTAAAGCCTATAAAATATGAAGCATTCCTCTTACAAGCTACATCACCGGTTAGTGGTTAATAATTATTATGAATAATCCAAAACTATGATTATTGCTGAGAATTGAGAAATACAATTTCTTTACATATTTTCAGGTTAAGCTGTATAGAGCACTAGGCTAAATCATGGTTTAAATTAGGAGGGATAGCCAGCACACTTACCTAGGTGATACTGGAGTAGAAATTGTTTAGATATAACACTAAAAAACTCATAAACACATTTTTAAGGACAAGCTTTCACTGTCACAGACAGTTTCATCAGGTCAGGAGAGTAGACTGATGCTTTTGGTTGAACTGTAAGGTTGACTGTCCACAGTTGACTGTTTTTCAGTTATGACATCACTGTATAGATAGCAGCACTATGAATAATGTTATATTGAATGTAATAATAAGTGTGCTGGTAGGAAGGAGAGGAATTATCTAAGGTTGAGGTTGGGGCTTGTCTGGATTTGATGATATATTGATGGGCCAGTTCCCATATCCCTAATTGTGAAGGGTTGCATATTGCTTTGTTCAGGGATTTGACCACCCTTTTTACATATTTTTAAAGATAGGCTTTCAGATATTGAGCTCCCCCAAACTTGAACCTTGCATACGCCAGTGATCAACAGTAATTGTTGATTGAAATGTTGATATCAACATATGACAAAAATTAAACTCTTATGTTTCTACTGGAGCAAAATTTTATTTATTTTGGCCAAATAAATGTTTTGATGTAAAAACTGCAAAAACACCAACTTTCCTCGCATCACACTCCCACCTTTAGGGGAGTTTACTGGAGAGTGATTTTTTGAATTCCAAATGTTTTGAAAATTGCTCCAACGATTTTGTTTGAAATGGTTATCCAATTTAGTCTTTGACCTCCCAAATAACACTATATACTTGGTTATTGAGAAAAAATGTGTTTAAGTTTAGTTTACTGTCGAGTTATTTTTGAAAATTCAAAATTTTTCAAAACTGCTTCTAATAATTTTATTTAAAATGTATATCTGGGGAATGTTTGACATGGACTAAGCCGTACACTTGTTTTTTGAGAGAAAAAAATCCAGGATAGTTTACTGGTGACTGATTTTTTTTTTAATTAGAAATAGTTTGAAAATGGCTCTAATGATTTAGTTCAAAATGTGTATCTTGTAAGTTTTTAAAATATACATAAATTTATGTGTGTTCACTTAAAATAAACATTTTATAGTAGTTTACTCATGACTTATATTTGAAAAATTTGTTTGTAAACATAGCCCCAATCATTTTATTCAAAATTGGTATCTGGTGGGGGTATGGGAAGTAAATTCGAATCAAATATATTAAATACTCTTGAAGCCGAATAAAAGTTTGAATTACTTTTTTTAGTTGTTTAGTGCTTAAAAAAATATTATATTTTGGTTATTTATATAACTTTATTACTAAAATTACTTGGAAAATATTTTTATTACACAATTGTTTCTAATACTTAATCTAATTCTGATAAATCGAATTATTATATGACAACTAACTATTCAGTTACTTCAGATTTTTTTCCATATGATTTTTTTGTACTGTACATAACAGCTCAGATTGGAAATAATTGAATATTATCAGCAAAGATTCATAATTGTTGAAGCCATATTTTTTCAAAGCAAAGTTGAAGCTGTTATTAGTTTCGAAGCAAGTCGAAGTTTTTAAGCTTTGCACAACCCTAGTATCTGCGTTATATTTTACATGATAAATAATATTAAATATTTATTTCTTCTAAAATTAATCAAGTCATGGGCAGTATACTTATAACAAATTTTAGACATTTCTTGAAAATTGCCATGAATATTTAATGGTAATGGATATCTGCTTATCTAGTAATTGTTTTTCTTGATAAATAATATGTTTTTATTTTTAAAAATAAAAAATATTTGAAAGATTTTGTTTGAAATTAATATATAGGTTGTTTATTGTATTTAGCAAGAGTTTTTTTTAGTGAAACTAACTCAAGGATTGTTAGTTGAAAACCTATTTTTGAATATTTTGTTTCAAGATATAATCTACTTGTAATGATATTCCTCCCAAAATATTGATACAAATGCTCGGCCGGCTACAGGATGAGTTGGGGATAGGTTGGAGTTTCTGATAACTAACGAGATGTAGTGAAGGGACAAAACTAAAGTACATGAAACGTCCAGGGGGGAACCTGATGAAATGGGCGCCACTTGATTTTATTTAATTTGGGAACCAATACCCATTTAACCTAAACTAAAGTTAAACTTAAGAGTCGGTCACCAGTTACGGTGACCGCAAGAGAAATCCAATTAATTCCCTACAACTCATTAGTTCCCTTGTGACGTATCCAAAATTAAAAATGAAATGTCAAATGCACTATGAATTACTTTAAAATTTTAATATAAATATGACCTTGGTTAGAAAGTTTCACAAAATGGTTTATATAAAGGAAATTTTGTAGGTACATAAGATTGATCGAAAAAAGATTATATTGACCAAAAATAAATAAATTTATTGAGTGTAAGTTAAGCTAAAGTTAAACAATGGTCTTAAATTGAATTTCAGGGAATGACCGAAACCAAATTAGGTGCACTTTATAAATCAAAAGCATCAACTAAACTTTCTAACTCCAGAATAGGCTTAAGCAACATCATAAGTATCTACTAAACTTTATAATTCCTGAATACGCTTAAGCAATATCATCAAAACACCACAGAGGAGTATTTACTAATCTAGACACATATGCATATATATAGTCCTTCCAGTAAAATTCTTGCACACAAAAAACAACTACATAGAGCACAAGCTTAGGCACAAACCCAGGATTCATACCACACTACTCGCTGAGGTGGCCAGCAGTCATTCAATAAATTACATAGGTTGAGGGTCCAAGCTAGTCGTTAGTTAAGCCAGTTATGGCCTAACATGAATCTTAAGATTCCAAAATTGAGTGAAATGTATCCTTATAGATTTATTCACATAAATAAAGGACAGGTCTATATTGAAACTGTCAGTGTAACTTGCGTGACTTGACCCAGTTTGGCCGTTCGTGGAACTGTGTGAGGGTCCGGAATCTCCTCCCACAGGATCATTGTAGCCACCAAACTACTACATGTCCTTCAGGATGAAATGTTTGGGAACGGGATAACAGTCTCATCCGCGTAGCCCGGGTGGGAAGACCCTGAGTAACATCACATGTGTTAAGGAAGTAATAGTACTCAGTTTCCCCAAATGTACATTAATAATACAACAGTAAAAATCACAAGGAATATAAACTAACAATAATTTTCTCAATTATGAAAAGAGGTGTACTCTATATTAAATTTACAAATCGTGCACATTTAACTATGTTTGTGCTGTCTGCCTAAGAATGGGGGTCCAATCACAAGAACCGAAGCCACCTATGAGGATTTTAAAATTCAATGATCTGCCCTATTTCTACATTTAGGCTCAAAAGATGAATAAGTTTAAAAGTTGTATAAATATAATTAGCAAACCAGCTAAGAAAGCACTAATGCCAGTGTTCCTGCTCTAAGTGAGCGTGCACCAATTATTACAAAAAACGGTGACCTGGCTGTCTAGGGGTAAGGTGTCAGACTTCTATGCTGGCGGCCGGGGTTCAATCCTCGGTCCCAGCAAAGCTTTATCCGATTACCAAACCCTTCCTTCACCTCTGACAAGACATCTTGTGAATGTGGGGAATGCCAGGCCTCCACCGTGGTTCAGATTTCCACGTTAAATTGTAGGTCCTCCATTTCATCTCACAATCACCCTACCATTACACATTAGCGTAAGTGTGTATAACCCGAACGAGTGGTAAGACGCGGTGCTAATAATAATAATAATAATAATAATACAAAAACATATTTTTGACCCACATGGCTGATAAGTTCAGTAAACAGGAAAAGCTTTTATTAATAAGATGCATGAATAGAAAAAAATACACTTACTCGTGAAAGGGGTTTCTTCCAGACTCGATAACTCACAAATATAAAATATACAAATTAATAACACAAGAAAATAAATTCCAAGCCACAAAACTGCACTTGGAAAATAGCTTTTACACGTCGGAATCACATCTTGATGGCAGTTTCAATCTCCCTTCGCACATCCACATCAAACAAAATAAGATGCTTCCTGCCTTCACCTTGTATTAATTGGCGTTCAAATGCCCATCAGCATTTTATTTTTCCAAATTCTCAACACATCCTCCCTTCCTATTTTCTCTGCCATCTTGCCCCTCCCTTTTTCATGTTGCCAACCTTTACTTTCAGCCAACTAGTTCAAAAAGCCAAGTGGGCGGTGCTAATTGTCATCTTGAGCTGCTTCCAAGCAATAATTTCCCCGTAGATAGATTTAATAATTGTAGTGGCCATCTACAATTATTCGAGGGTTTATCCACTAGCCAAGCTGAAAGCTGAAGAAATAAATTTCATCACACACTATATGAGAAAGTTTATGTAATTAGATTATACTGTTTATTTAATCATTTTTCTTACATTTTTGGTGTCTATAAATTATCAGCTCTGAATAATTAATATTTCTAATAAAAGATGAGGATTTATTAATTGAAATTATTAATAGTCGATAAATCTTATTGAGTAAAATAAAATACTAGTTCTATATATTGCTATAATTATCTTTTTCCAGGAGTTGTCAGCAAATTTAGTAACCAATGTAGGGATCTGTAAAGCTTCAATAATATGGATATTGATTTGAATTTTATATTATTCAATTTGATAACTCGAATCAAACCAAACTATAAAAAGATTGATATTGTTTTAGGTTATTGCAAATCCTACAATGTACCTAAAACATGTAAATATATTTTTAATAGACATTTCTTGTGAGATAAATTAAATGTTTATTAATTATCACTGAGGCAGGTAACCTGAACGGGTAGTAAGAACCGGTGCTCATTATGTGTGTGTGTGCGTGTGTGTGTGTGCGTGTGTGTGTGTGCATGTGTGTGTGTGCGTGCGCGCATCCATATGTGTGCTTTTTTTTACTGTAGTGAGAAAAAAATAAGTCACACTTTAAAAAAAATAAGTCTTAAGATCTTTGTGCAGCCTATAATCACACATTGGAATAATATGTAACAAATGTGTTAACTTTGGGGATTGAAGATATATTATATTCAAATAGTTTATAATCACCCCAACGTGCTCTTGACAGTTTGACTTTGACAAGGTGAATTATTCTTACATGAAAATGTTGAACTTACATTTATCCAGGGTGGGGCAGAAACAATTAGACGATTGGTAACTTGAAGATAACACCTTAATTGAAAAGTAAATCTTCACTAGCTAAATAAAAGCAAACTATATACCACACTTTTTGAAGATAATGTCGCTCAGGTGAGCTTCAGGCAAACCTCAGCAATTGTCCATCACTTTCCTCGGCATAGATCGTCTAATTGTTTCTGTTGCACCCTGTAAATAATAATTTATAGCACTAGGGTCCAACACAAATCTAATGTTTTTTTATATTGTTTAACTCTTTATCTAACACAATAATTTTAGTGTGTTAACTGGGATATGATTCAATCCAATAATTATTCTAAAGTCTAAATACCTTTTGATTCAATTCTAGATTCAATTCAAACTTAAAAAACCGGCTTCATAGATGTCTAGGTGCCATTTTTAAACCCTAGCCTTGATGCCAGTGATATTATATTTTCATTAAAAAAAACCAAACGCTTCCTTCACCTCTGACAAGACATCTTGTGAATGTGAGGAATGCCAGGCCTCCACCGTGGTTCGGATTCCACGTTAAACTGTTGGTCCTTCATTTCATCTCACAATCACCCTACCATTACACATTAGCGTAAGTGCGTATAACCCGAACAGGTAGTAAGACGCGGTGCTAATAATAATAATAACATTAAAAAAATATTGTTATATATCTAATTTTTAGTTCACATTCATCACAATTACTATTTTAAATTTAATAAGGGGTCTACATATTTAATTGACAGCATGTACAACAATGGAATTTTTTTTTTTTTCTACTGTATACCGACATTACAGACAAAACCAGTACATCATTATGTTTACAAGTAGGTCTAATAAAACCCTTATGTATTCTTACAGCAATAAAAATCATTTTTATATGTAACTATCTCATAGCACTACAAAATAGGGTTAAAATTAAGCTGGATAACAAACACACTTATTTGGGGGATGCTGGAGTAGAAGGTTTCAAGATCACACTATTGCACACAAAAATATTTTTACACACTAGTCTTCATAAACTTCAGGATTACCCCTTTCACAGAACAAGAATACACTGAGGTGACATTAACCTACTATGGCTTTAAGTGTCTCATCCCCACCGTTACTGGTGAGATTGATTATTTCAACCATTTGAAAAACATAATGTTGTCTTCTAACAACCAAAATATATCTAAAAAATTATCAAATGGTCAAAAAATAGATTAAATTAATGAGGATTATTTTAGTTTAGTGAATAAAACAAGTTATTTGGAATAGAGCAGTAGGCTAATAATTCATGCTTTAAATTAGGAGGGAAAGCAAGCACACTTAACTGAGTGTTGGTGGAGTAGCAAAGGTTTTGTATTTTTAACATGTAATTTAAACAATTTCTACTTTAGTTTCATTCAGGTGAGTGTGCAGGCATCTTTTCTAATTTAAAACTTAATAGTTTAGTAAAAGTTTTTTTTTTAATTAGAATTCACTGTTCAGATTTTAAACATTTATTGTTTGTCATTTAAGATTCATACTTATTCAAATTTTCATACACCCTTCATAAATATTCATGCTTAGTGTAAACACTGTTTTTCAACTTTTTCTAGGTCAAACCCAAAGTCGAGAAACTCCATAAAAAGGACAAGAAACTTATAGCTACCGAGAAAGATAAAAAGAAGAGCCAAAAGAAAAAGAAACATAAGAAGAAGCATGCAAAAGCTTCTTCTGATAGCAGCTCGTCTAGTAGCAGCTCCAGCTCTAGTTCTTCCAGTTCATCAAGTAGCGGTGGTGAGGAAGAGATCATTCCTAAAGATAAACTCACAGAGAAATCCCGTAGTATCCATGTTACAATGAGAAACAAAGCAAAGCAGAGCACCCAGAAGGAGCCAAACACACAAAAAGAGCAGAGCATACAGAAGACTCAATTTACTCAGAAAGAGCAGAACACACAGAAGGAGCAAACTATCCAGAAGGTACCAGAACCTATTGTCAAAATGCCTCGTAGCAAGTGGGATTCTCCTGAAAAGGAAGAAGGAGGAACTACAACCAAGCAAGAGAAAAATGAAGCAAAACCTCCAGTTAAACTGCCGATGCCTAAAATAACCTCTGTCGATGACAAGATGCTGAAGGAGTGGATGTCAGACAGCAAACAAGAAGTATCCGAAGGAGATAAAAAGATGATCAGCAACTTAAAAGATCGTGTGAAACAGAGACAAGAGGCTGACAAATACAGCAAGGATGACAAATATAAGGATGGACACCAGTATGACAAGGATCACTATGATTCCCGCAGAGGATTCAGGTCACCAACAAACCAAGGGGGGCGAAGAAGGGATGATAGGTCTCGCTGGGACTCCCAGGATCGCAATAAGACATCCCGTTCAGATCGACGTGGTAGTAGATCTTCAAGGTTTGACCCTCTAAGCAGGGACAAAACTCCCCCTAGGCGAGATAGTTCCACAGGCAATAAGAGTGACAAAGGAACACCAATTAGATCAAAGGAGGAAACAGAGGTAAAATCTCTCAAGAAAAAGGTTGTTCAGAAGGTATCAGAAGTAGAGGAGGGAAAAAAAATTGAAGAAACACCAGTGGAAACTAAGGTTGGTGTTCAGGATCAAGAAGATGAAAATGATGAGGAAACACAGTTTGAGAAACAAGCAGCTGAATCAGCTGCAAAGAAGGTTAAGAAACCACCTATAATGACCCTGACTAAATCAAAGCTTCCATTCATTGGACGAATGCCTATACTGAAACATATGCAGACAAAGAAGAAACCTGCAGTGGAAACTAAGTCTGATTCAAACCAGGAGAATGCTAAAGAAGTGTTAGACATACCAGAACCTCCCCCACCACCCACACAAAACTTATTATCCCTCTCTTTAGTGCAATCTAAAGACATGAAGGGTGTGGAAATCTCAAAACAATCATTTGGGTTAACCTTTCAGCAGTTGCCCATTGTCAAGGACACTATTGACTCGGCAGAATCTACCACAAATTTGTTAACTCCAACAATAAAAAAGAAAAAGATAAAGAAAAAAATAACCAATGACTCTGACAAAACTGAAGCACTGGAAAAAACTATAGAAGAGAAACCAATGGAGCAGTCCAGTAGTAAAATTCTGCCCAAAGACTTCCAAGAAGCTCTAAACATATTGTACCCAGGACAAGCACCAATGGAATCCAACATGTCTACAAAAGATGGAACTGAACCCATGGAAAGTGGAGTTGGTGAGTGGCAGCCCGTAATTCCAGGCTCGAATTCATCTACTATGGGCGTGAGTCAGTGGCAAACTGCGAATCAGAGCTCGGCACCCATGGGTGGGGGTACAGTTCAATGGCAGACAACTAACCAGTCCATGGAACCTGATACCACAATGATAGGAGAGTGGCAAACTGTGGAATCTCAAGCCAATGTTATGAACCCTGGCACAAATGTAATGCAAGCTCAACAGCATATCATGAAAGGCTTCGGACCTCCTCGAGGTCCACTCTTGATGACTCCTGGAGCACCATTGCATGGAATGGGCCCGTTTGGCCCTGGACCAGACATGCACGGAATGGGACCCATGCATAATATGGGGCCCCCAGGACCTATGCATGGGCCAGGGCCAGACATTCATGGGATGGGTCCGATGCATGGACCTGGGCCTGATATGCATGGCATGAACCCACGTGGTCCCATGCATGGACCTGGGCCTGATATGCATGGCATGAACCCACTTGGTCCGATGCATGGTCCTGGGCCTGATATGCATGGCATGGACCCACGTGGTCCCATGCATGGTCCTGGACCTGATATGCATGGCATGGACCCACGCGGTCCTATGCACGGTCCTGGGCCTGATATGCATGGCATGGACCCACGCGGTCCCATGCATGGTCCTGGGCCTGATAGGCATGGCATAGACCCACGCGGTCCCATGCATGGTCCTGGGCCTGATAGGCATGGCATAGACCCACGCGGTCCCATGCATGGTCCTGGGCCTGATATGCATGGCGTGGACCCACGCGGTTCCATGCATGGACCCCCGATGGGGCACGCAGATATGGAAGGTATGTATGATATGATGGGTCCACAAGGTTCAGGTCCATGGCATGGCCCACCTGATATGATGGGGCCACCTCAAATGCATGGTCCACCAGGTATGCATGATAAAGGGAGGGGCCCACGTTCACCTCGCAGATACATAAAAAAGAAGAAACGGCCGGTTATAATAGAAAAACAAGATAAGATAGAAGTGCAGGCCAAAAAAGTGGAGAGTAAATCAAAATCGTCTAGTGACGATTTGGACCTGGCCATGTTAGGTATTGATGCAAGTGATATGGCAGCCCAAAGTTTTTAGTTTTTTTGGTCTATTATTTGTGTGATGAAGAATGTGGTGAAAGCAATAGATGTATGTAATGTTTATTGAGTAACCATATGAATTAAATTGTACTATCTTTTTGTCATTAGTTTAAAATAATTGTTGTGTTTTAATTTCTATTGGAATCCTATCCCACCACTTCTAAATATCAACCTAGCTTTCAGAACTGTTATTTTTTTCTAGGTACATGTCATGAAGTAAATAATATAAGTTAAAAAAACTTTATATAAAATACAATTATATTTATCAAGTGACTTAACCCAAGGAATCTATAAATTATCGATTGTGCATATTTAAAAAAAAATTATGAAATTAGTAAAACTTGGAATTATGCTTGACTTTTGAGCATAAGGAACAAACCTTGAAAATGCGCTTAAATCGTGTTGTCGGCAATTTTAAAATTATGAGATACTTTATTCAAGGCTTAGTAAGCCATTGGCCGACACCAATCAAACCAATCGAGCAAATAAAGTAAAATGCCAGATTTGAAAATTTGTTGACAGCCATAAGCTACCAATAGGGACTCTGAACATTAACACATTGACAGGAAGAGAGGAGGAGACAGGATATCCTGGGCATAGCGAGACCAAGTGGAGAGGAAGCGGCATAAGGGAATTAAGGAAAAGCTACATTTTGCATTGAATGGGACATGATGAAGGGAAAAGAAACTGAGTGTACTTTGAGGTGAGAGAAGGTCTGCAGGCGTAGGTTGCAGGGATGAATTACAGGATAGTAAAGATGGCAATAACAGATTGAGGCATATGAGAAACTAGGGGAAGGTAATAATGGTGTATCTTAACACAAACGTAGGACAAAAGAGGAGGATTTTAGGAGCTGTTAGGGAAACAAGTATGGGGAGAGAGAAACAAGGGGAGGTTGAAGGTTTTTGAAATTATGTGCAAGAAATAAAATGAAAGTGACAAACAGCTGGTATAAGAAGGCTGGGTTTATATTCATGCTTAGTGCAAATAGTAAATAGTATATAGTGCACAATTCCCAAGTCATAAATAAAATACATGGGTTTATAATGAAATAGTATATAACACCTTAATCTGATTGCCTTTTATTAATATAAAATGGCCTAACCTCTTTTCACTTAGACAATGTGTCCAAAAATATGTCAATAAAAGGTTCATTTTAATGAATAACGTTAATTAAACAGTATTTTTTGAAACATGAATTCAACTAAATTTAAATGTTGACTGTACTATTAAATAAAACTAGATTGTTTCCTATTTGATTATTATCATGAATATTATAGTATCCATAATACTCATCAGAATGAAAAATGTAATATTTCTCCTTTTTTAAATTATATATACAATCATATTCATAATCATTGAAGCTAAAACAAAGAATACTCATTTGTAATAAAGAAGCATGGCTACCAAAAGCATTTCAAACATGAATACAGAAGTTAATGATTTTCATCTGCTTGTAAACTGGCGTACAATCAACTTTATCCTCCTCATATTCTCATTGGCTGATACGTCTCAAGTCAAATTATTATCTATACTACACGCCATGCATAACCACAAGTTAGTTATATCAACTTTATACATTGCACACTATTCACTATGCGTTGATTATAAACGTAGGGTTCCTACTTGTTCTATATTTCCAGCACATGTCCTGTATTTCTTATACTGTTTAAATACGTCCTATAATTTTTTAGCTAAATATTTATTTCCATTGCTTTAAAAAAAATAGATCTCTTGGTTATTATCCATACATACACACACTTCTTTTGTGAACAACCCCATTTTTATGATCTTAAGCTCATTTGGGTTTCTTATATTCTTTTGAATTGTTGCTTATTTAATAAAGAAAATATTTTGGAGTGGATTTAACAATTAAATATAAACAAGTTTTTTTTTTATTTGAGGTGTTTAACATCCACTTTCTGAACCTACTGATTATATCAACACACACAAAAATGTCTATGAGTGAGAGCGAAAGGGCCTATCAATTTTTATGGTAAAGGTATTTTCACATACCTTCCAGGGTTCTTTTACAGCCCAAAAATGACATGGGACCAACTGCTTTACTCCCCCTCTGAAGGAAATTGTACTGCCAATTCATATCCATCAAGAAAAATTCGCCAACCCCAGCTGGGTTTGAACCCACGAGCATCTGGTCCTGAGGTGAGCACTTTATCCCAAGACCACATGGTCGACTAAAACAAGTAAAACATGGAGGTTTGAGAATAACTGTCGTGGATTTGTTGGACTGACTTATTAAATATTACAATATCTACCGATTTTCATAAATAATTTACTCCAGTATTTCTCTGTTTCTATACCTTTTATTGCACTGTACACTTCAGTTCACTGCTTTGTCAATTATTTTCTCTTATAACTTATAAAGTAGACAGTTCAGACATATCTGCTATATGGGGAATGAAGTGGTTAAGGATTGTTTTATTTGCATACTTTAATTAGGTAATTTTTCATACATTGTAAGGCCCCTTTCATACAAGCTTGTGTGAGCTGGTTCATGAGAGCTAAAGATATCAGTAGGGCATTGTGTCTAATGTAGACATTCACACGAGCGCGCATGAGTTGTTGGTTCTAGCGAGCCAGTTGCCAGCTCTCCCTACCACTAACAGGGGGTATTGAGTCACATATGCCCATTTGAGACAAAGCTCACTACGGAAAAGCTACGTTTCAAGTTACACCTTGTGTTAACATTGTAGACATCAGCTGCAATGAATATAGTAATCGGTTGAAAAAAAAATATTAAGCTGGTTTTAAATGTTAGTGTCTTTTTTCAGGAGCAAACAATTTAAAATAATATACAACTCCTCAAAAAATGACTCACAAATAATTTTAAAAAAATCTACATCGTCTTCTTTAATTTCATGAACAGTGTGTCGAAACACCCACTAACATCCTTAAAATTATTATTGGGTATACTTACAATTTTTTCTTTTGTTTTTCTCTTTTTAATTTAAACTGCAGGCGTTAAAACATTAACCTAAATTCTAGTTTGTGCTTTGCAGAATACCAAAAATCAACTGTTTTTCTTAAAAACTCTAGTCAGCAGCTCTAGTGGGCTTCATCGCTGCTGAAGGTGTCAGGAGGGAGGGGAGGGGGGGGCTTGTTGAAAGTGTCCTGTACATTTTTCAAATATGTCCTATATTTTTTGTAACCTAAGGGTGGGAACCCTGTAAATGCTATCATTGAAAATAATGTATTTCAAGTTCTTGTGTGCTATGTGGTTTACACCATTCACTATAAGTTATGTGTTAAGCATGAATATAAACCCAGCCTAAGAGAGAGCCATAAGATCACTAGATACAGCTTAACTGGTAGGCAAAGGTCAGTGATAGACTATTTTCTTGTGAATGTAGAAATTAAAATGCAGACCATACATATCAATGTAATACCAAGTGTATCCTTAGTGACCACAGGTTGTTGGAGGCAGACATACAGGGATGAGAATGTAGGGAAAGGTAGCAAGACAAGAAAGAAGAATAAAGGTGTGGAGGCTAAAAAATGAAGAGGAAAGAGCTGTGCCTAAGAAAGGCAAGAAGCTTAGTGCGCAAGAATAAGTTGCAAAGTGTAAAGGTAAAATGGGAAATGTTAGGAAAGTGTGATGGGAGCTACAAAGGAGGTATGTGGGAGGAGATATTCAGGTGGAACAACGGTGAAGGAAGCAGTGAAGAATAATAATAATAAAGCATTCCAAAGGTATTTTAAGTATAGGATTGAGGAAACCAAAGTAGAAAGAGTGGTACTGGAAGCCAGAAAGGATTGGATGCATAAATGGACGGAAATGCTTGAACTGGACATGGAAGGATGTAATTAGGTGTTATATAGCCAGGTAAGAAACAGGAATCTGTAAAATGTGACATCTTTCTTTATTTACTGTGGAATCTACAAAAAGAAAGTCACACACACATTGAAAAAGAACATTTTTATATTTCATCATTAATTCCTTAATAAATAAAGCAGGAAGATAACATTTAGTCATTGGGTTATTTTTAAGCAAATCATTAATTAAAAGTTGAAAATCCCTTCATTATGTTAGGCACCATTGTTTTGTGTGTGCATAACATATTATGATTTATCCAGAATACCTCCATTTATATATTAAGGGAGTTAAAATGAGAAGTGTAGAATTTGGAGAAAGGGTACTCTCATTTACTTGTTGGTAGAGTGGGAAATAATTTAGGAAATTTCACTTCTGTACAATAGAAAAAAATAGAAAAACTCCATAGTGTTAGCCCGAAGTCGAGTCATATCCCCACCAAAAACCTTCAGCCGTTAATCCCAGTTTTCTAGACAACGTGAATTAATAAAATATAAATAAGAGTACCATGAAATGGGTTTTCTTGGTTGTATAGAAACACAAGTAAAGCTACCTAACATGGGGCTTTAGTGTTTAGAAGCTATGAGTAAAAAAACTAACTTTTTTATCTATATTAATGTTTCATCTATTTTACGAACCAAAAAAGGGAAAAAAAACTTGATTTGGTCTGTTTGGAGTGATTAAAATATTCAAACAATTCTAGTTATTTAAATTAATGGTCATATGCATTCTTTTCTTTATCTTCTTTCAATTAGAAACTTATTAATTATTACAAGTATGATCTTGTTAAACCTTATTAAGTTGTTTCATAGTTACTTTTTTGTTTTTATTTTTTGCAATGGGTGCAATTTTATGAATGAATTTGTTGTGCGTTGCTGTTAAATGTTATTTCCAAAGTATTTCAGACCAAGTCAAAAAGTGAAAATTACTTTTGAATTGTATTTTTTTTTTAAAGATAGTAATGTATGGGGATCTGATTCAACATTTGTGCATTTAGAATTAATCACACTCAGCTGACTTAAGGCAATGTTTATCAGTTCCTCCGCATGTTTATAGGAAAGCAATCAGCCAGGTAGGTATTAAATACTCTGACCTGAGAATGGGGTTTAAAATGCACAGGTTCAACAATAATGTGGGAGCAATCTACAGTGAATACAGTGTCTCATGAAATTGGGTGATGGAGAACTGAAAAACAGTTGCAGCTTAAATTAAAATATCAAAGAAATGTCAGTGGAGATATTGAAACATTGCTCGATAGTTAACAAAACCTCTGGAATTAGGATGAGTCATCCAACTTTAATTTTTTCTAACATGACCACCATGTGTTTAGGCTAGTAATGGGCAAAGTACGACCCGCAAAGATGTTCAATGTGGCCCGCAAAAGGATTCAAAATTTTGATTAAAAATTGTTAAAAAATGAGGAAAAAAGAGAAAAAATTAATTCATCACTCATTTGTTTTTATTTATATTTATAACTTACTGACCAGTGTCCAGAGATTAAATAATACGCAAAGCATCCACGACACTCAGCTTGAATTAAATTAATTGCAATGCAAAAGACAATTGAAGCAGTTGTTTCTCAACGTGTCAAAACTTTAGTTCTACACGTTCTTATTGAAATCAAGTTTCCCAAATTTGATATCTCATGTTCATAAGGTTATCATGATGTTTGCATCATCATATGTATATGTGAGCAAGTGTTTTCTACCATGAAACTTTGAACAAGTAGTGTTCGAAACAGACTGACAGATGGTCACTTATCTTCACTTCTGAGTGTCACCTTGTCCCAGTTAGAACAACTACTATGAAAAACTTTTAGAAGAACAGTCACAGTTCCACTCATCACACACTCCTTCATTCAAGTAATGTTAAGTATTTGTTAAAAAATGTAGACAACTCGTATTAAAATTACATAGAATTTATAATACAAATCCATTTAATAATTAATAGGACTTAATTGTACAATAGTTTTGTAAAACTTATTCTAGTGACGTTTTAGTTAGCACTAAATACACCGACTACATGAACATAGGAAATTACATGATAGGTTAACTCTTGAAAGTATAATATTCTAATGCATGTTGACATAAAAGTTTAATAGAGCAAACAAAGCAAGCAATTACGACATCAGAGCACAATCCATCATTTTCAATGTTGACCTATTGAGTAGGCTAAAATACCTAACATGACAATAAGATAATGATTGACACACTCATAAGTAACCAATTAGTATAGCCAGGTATCATGAGTTAAACCACAATCAACCTAGGTGCCAAACCACATACCAGACAGATTATTATCTATCAACATGGTAGTATGCCACCCCTGAAGTGAGTTTGACATGCACACTTAATAGAGCGCTGGCCACACCAGAAGGGCAGTAACAAACACACTGGTTGCACACTGCAATCAGGTGAACAACAATGCACCAACATATAATTGAACATGGGTCACACAAGAAGGGCAGTAACAAACACACTGGTTGCACACTGCAATCAGGTGAACAACAATGCACCAACATCTAATTGAACATGGGTCACACCAGAAGGGCAGTAACAAACACACTGGTTGCACACTGCAATCAGGTGAACAACAATGCACCAACATCTAATTGAACATGGGTCACACCAGAAGGGCAGTAACAAACACACTGGTTGCACACTGCAATCAGGTGAACAACAATGCACCAACATATAATTGAACATGGGTCACACAAGAAGGGCAGTAACAAACACACTGGTTGCACACTGCAATCAGGTGAACAACAATGCACCAACATCTAATTGAACATGGGTCACGCCTGAAGGGCAGTAACAAACACACTGGTTGCACACTGCAATCAGGTGAACAACAATGCACCAACATATAATTGAACATGGGTCACGCCAGAAGGGCAGTAACAAACACACTGGTTGCACACCGCAATCAGGTGAACAACAATGCACCAACATATAATTGAACATGGGTCACACAAGAAGGGCAGTAACAAACACACTGGTTGCACACTGCAATCAGGTGAACAACAATGCACCAACATCTAATTGAACATGGGTCACGCCTGAAGGGCAGTAACAAACACACTGGTTGCACACCGCAATCAGGTGAACAACAATGCACCAACATATAATTGAACATGGGTCACGCCTGAAGGGCAGTAACAAACACACTGGTTGCACACCACAAAAGGGGAACAACAAAGTGTGAGGCGCCAAGGTTCCACAAGAATAGCTAACCGTTACCTAACTTGGTCTTGACATCGGGCTTGGAACAACCTAAATTCTCCCTTACCAGCCTAATGGCACAGCAGACCACAAGTCATACAGGCCAAGGAGTGAGAGACAAGCCAATAAAACCACTGGCCCAAGTAGAAAAACAAGAGATCCATATGATATCTCATGACCGGCTAAACATGACATTGCCAATGAAAACCTAACCTAATTATACATTTAAATAGTTAAAAAACTCAGGAATGACAAGACACTCTCAACTGGTAAGACAAATCCCTTTTACTTTACATGATAGAACTTAGGCCTCCTACTCCCTTCTAAAGGAAAAGTTTATAATTTGCGACAAGTGAATTCCGTCTGTTTGGCAAGTCTGATGGCACCATCATCGTGAACACAATGTCTTGTTTTATTGTAGATCGGAGAGACGTCGTCGGTCGTTGAATATTAGATTGGAACTGTGTTTTGTTCCCAGCGGGCCAAGGTATTTTATACGGGTTGAACAGATGAACCTCGGGCAAAGAGAGGGGAGGGGGGGATAGAAACACCCCTTGACGTTGAGAACAGCACATAGGCATCTGGCCACGACACACACACCCTCACAAGCCATGCAGAAATCAACTCGGTTCGTTAGATAGTCTAGTGGAGTCAAGTCTAGAGTTGAATGGAGGCTCGTGTGTGCAACTCTTCTGATGGAGCCGTTCTTACCCAGCAATGTTCCCGAGGCGTGGTATGTAACAAATTATAAAATTATAACAATATATATATATATATATATATATAATTAGATATCCATTTATATTTTATTTTGTGAAATGATTTTCTCTAGCAGATTTAAACTGTGTTAGCCTACATGACTATTTTCTTTTGGCCCACTCCCCGAAAAGTTTATTCATTACTGGTTTAGGTAATGACTTAAGTTGTTTTTCAGTGCTGTGTATTAACCACCATTTGGGTTATACGCCTGACAAGTTTTTAATATAAATGAGCAGGTATTGAGCATTTTTTAGAGAGAGGTCCATTGCTACATGTGTGTAAACTTGAGTTAACTGTGAGAATGATTAGAAAACTATCCAGCAGTTTTGAAACAGACACCCTCATGTATGCTGACACACATGTTAAACTAAAAAAATGTCAGTACAATAATGCTCTTTAGGAACTTAAATAAGTTACTAAACAGAGCCAATAGTGAATGTGAGGAATGCCAGGCCTCCACCGTGGTTTGAATTCCATGTTAAACTGTAGGTCCTTCATTTCATCTCACAATCACCGTACCATTACACATTAGCGTAAGTGCATATAACCCGAATGGGTAGTAAGACGTGGTGCTAATAATAATAATAACAGAGCCGATACAATGGAACCCGCCTAATAGTGACAAAATTGGACAAGTCTAACCCATTATACACTCTCAACAGTTACATCTCAAGGCAATGTGTTTGATACCAAACCTTGATTTGGCACTTGTAGACCCTAACATCTCCTCTACTAACTTTGTTAGGGAGACAGTTCTCAATTAGACTGGCTTTCTTAATGGCTTAATAAGTCATTACCAGGGCTGTGGAGTCGAAAACAGCTTTGGGTGAAGCCGGAGTGGTTAAAAATTTACCAATTGACTCTGGCTTCAAAATAAAAACTTAGAATAAACATTATAGCAATATATGATAAATGTAGAATTTGATTTAGTACTTTTTTTACTTTAAGGGCTAATATTTGTAATTTTTACTGACACATTTATTCAAATATAAACTCATAATGCCAAAGAAGATTCCCATGATGTAATCTGTATTGTGGCATTTTATTGCAATAAATTTGTTATTAGGCTACTAACTAATAATATACATTAGTCATTTATGAAAGAGTCAGCATTAAACAGTAGAAAAATAGAAGATTTGAAGGTTTGGTGTTCCGACTCAACAGCCCTGGTCACAAGGTAACACTTTGGATAGTCTGTATTTATGTCCAAGCCTGTTTTCTGCCATGGCCTTGTATATAACTTTTTTCAGAGGTCGCGGCTCAACAGAACTAAGTTTTAAAGTAGACAACTGATCAAAGGTAAACTAATACTGAAAAGTCTTAACAATATTAACAAAAACATACTAGTGTAAATAAATGTTGTAATTTATTTAATAAAAATAGACCTATATTGGTTTAATCTCAATTTAACGATTCTTATTGAATAGAATTAATTGACAAATATATAGGCCTACTTTATCTTAATCTGTTAACCCAACTACCAAGGTTAGGTTGAGATTAGGTAATGTGTATTGTTGTAGCCAGCAGAATATTTCTAAAAGGCTTGATTATTTTTTTAATATCCAACCTGATCTTAAGTTATAAGACAGGCTTTCCACACATCTGGGAAACACATGGACTTAAATTGATTCTGTAAAAAACAGAGAATTTTAAGAAAACAAAAAAATACTGGCATGTTTATGAATTTGCTTTACTGTAAATAGTTAGGCCTTTGTAAGGAAGAAAAAATGAACTGAAAAGTAGGCCTGCCTACCTACTTTAATTAATTATACAGATCTCCTCTTTGAAACATTTCCCCATCAATATCAAAACATCCTGTTCCCAAATATCAATAGCATGTCTTAAAAAAATCATTTTAAATAAATAGAGGCCTTATTTTCTCAACTGTATGGAAAAAACATCAACTTTTGTATTCATAAAATAGTGGCAGTTCTTTATGAGTCATTTTGAACATTAGTTGAACTTAGTTGGAATCCTATTTGGTTATAATGAGGGTGTTAATTCCCATGAATGGTTTCCTACTCTCTTTCCACACAAAGGCAATTCTACATTTCTCTATTCCTTTGGTATAGCCTAATGTAAATGTTTATAACCTTACCATGCAAGAACATAGATGTGTAGACCCTATCACACTTTAACAGCTGTCCGTGCGAGGTTAGGTTGTGACATGTGTCAGACTGCTATTATATTATGTTAGGTAAGGGTAAATTAAAAAAAGTGTTTTAGGCTTACTTTAATATTAAAAACACTTGTGATTTTAAAAAAAACATTTAAGACACAATAATGAATGCATTGTGGATTTTAAAATAACTTTATTATAAATAACCAATATAATTCAAAACTCTTTAATTTATCAATGGTACAGTATCAAAATTGGCCTATTTGTTTTTATAATTCTTTTTCTTAGCCTTAGTTTTTAAATGCTTGGTTTCAAGAGATGCATGTTCTAGAGACAGTGATTGAAATACATTAGTTGTGTCATCAGCTATTTCCATAACCTCCTCACTTTCGTCTTCTGTACTTGTCCGAACAGATGGTTGCTCGATCATCTGTCTGGCAGCGAACCTCTCTCTCACCGCAGGATCTTCTTTTGCCAGATTCATTACATGGAAGTTACTACTCTTACAGTCCCCTCCTGTGCACACTATGAAAGGAAGGTCTGGGTTTGCATCCAGGCACTGCAGTGCTCCCAACTTGAGTTTTTTTTCACTTATAAATACTGGTCCAGATGTGTCTATATCCCATATCTTAATAACACCTTCACTACCAGTTGATATTAACAATCCAGGACATTTACTACTCAGAACCAAACCTGTTACTTCCTTTTCATGAGCAGGTGTACTCCAAATGGGTTTATTGGAGCGTGCATCCAGGTACTCGATATATCCATTGCTTGTACCAACTAGGAAACAATATGCACTATGATGGTCCCAAACAACACGTTCTACTTCACCACTAACTTTCCACTCCTTTACCTGCTGAGAACGACATTCAATCAGACGTGCATAACCATCACAGGAACCAGTCAATAAAGTACACATTTCTTTAGGATGCCATTGTAATGTCTGAACTTTCTCTTGAAATTGAGTGAAGCTCGACGTCATTTTACCTGTGTCCAAGTCCCATAATATCACAGTTTGATCGACAGAACCACTTGCCAACATGTGTGTTAAAGATTCATTCCAAGCTATGTCCAAAACTGCATCTCTATGTCCAATGCATTTAGTTTTCTTATTTTTAACACGTTTTTGACCTAGTTCAAAGACTGGTTCGAGACAATTCACAAGATCCAAGTCCCATATGCCAATGATTGGATCCATAGAACCAACCGCAACCAAATTGCTTTCTGTTTTGGAACCCAAATCTTTACTTAGCCACTCCAAGCACAGGGGAATTGAAGGTAGCATTACATCATGGTGAACATAAAGTGAATCTTCTTCTTCATTAAAGACATAAACTTCTAGAATACTGGCATCCCCATCAACATGTCCAACCACAATCAAGTTGTCATCTGGTTTAATAACATCATCTTCTTCTTCGCTATCTTCATCTTCAGAGTCTGCAATTGTCACATAAGGGTCCTTATTATTGCTAGCAAATACAGTCATATTGCCAATACCAAATATTGAATTGGGATTATCATTGTCTTCGTCATAATTATCAAAATTATACTCATCTGTCTGGTCATTATTAATAGTCATCTCTTGTTTAGCCTTAAGCTCACACTTGACTTTATTTTCAGTAGTATCGTTAGTGGACTGTAAATCATCTAAGCCATCTTCTGCATCTTGTAAATCTTCTTTAGCACTACTGATAATCCCTTCCATTTCATCTGGAGACAGCTGAATTATATCAGGATTGGCCTTAGCTACACCTCTTCTTACCCAAGAAACACAGGGAATAAAATTAATTTTGTTTTTTTCCATTATATCAAATTTTTAAATATTATTTGGATAGTAAATTTAAGCCAAGCTTCACGTGTTTTGAGTTAGAAAAATTATTAACATATGTACCATGTAGCATGCATAATAACAGAGCACAGATCACATCTACTTATTACCATGGATCAATTTTACGCGAACTGATTACTAGTGATGGGCAGAATCGGATGACTAGAATCGATTCATTCGATTATTCTGAATAATCGATTCTTTCAAAATCATTCGAATGAAAACAGTAGCGGACTCGTTGCGAGCAGACCGATTCATTCATATACTACTCCCTTGCCAAAGCACTGGAGAAAATCAACCTTATGGCTATGAATATTTCTAGACTATCTCTATACAGGTCTTCATTTCTATTAGGTTCATTTTCAATAACTGGTCCCCAATGCTACACAATAATCGACCTTACGCTTTCAAATGCTTCCAACGCTAATTAAATACAAAGTTTAAGTGGTTGTACAGTTTAAAATCGAATAGCAGCCAAAAATAATACGAATGAAAGTTACAAAAGATTCGATTATTTTGCTACATTGTAACTATTGATACTACGTAGATTGTAGATTGTTTATTTTTCTGTTGCGCTTTTTTTTAAGTCCCCTATTGTGTAACTAAAGGCTAATAGCCTGAACGGGCTGTGAGATAATTCATTTTTAAAGTTGACTCAAATTTATTAAATAGATATATATTTTTTTTATATTCGATAAAACATTCCCCTTGCCGTAATATTCATATAATCTTATCATTGTATTCATTAAAATAATTTTACATTCTTATAACCTTTCGAAAAAATATCACTATACACCAAACTTAATTTGCCATTTTAGGGTAGTAAATTGTTGTTTGATTTACATACATTTCCATTCGTGTTTAAGAATCGAAATAGTTAAGCCTTTAATATTTCCTAAACATAAAAAAAACCATTTGCTTACAATCCTATTTATATATCGGGTTAAGTGATGACATATTTTCGATTTGATTATCTGAATCAATTGATTATATGACGCCTGGAATTTAAATAGAAAATATGTCATCACTTAGCCGATATATAAATAGGATTTTAAGCTTATAATTGTTTATGTTTAGGAAATATTAGTGGGTCAATTATCTCGATTCTTAAATATGAATGGAAACGTAAGTTCTTTTTTTGTTTACTATGATGCTTAAGCAAAAGTATTTCTATTAATGGCGAGGTACTTATGAGACTAATGCATTCACTGTTTAGTTTTTTGTTGTGCCTGTACTTTGGTCTTTGACACCGACACAAGGAACTAAACACAATAATAGAAAAGTGTTGAATTGCAAATGCAAAGGAATGCTTGTCTTGAGAGCCGACAGCATGTTGAAGAGAATAGTAGCACAAAGTAAAACCACCGACTAGTAACTACTTTTAGAAGTAGTAAACATCCGATTATTACCGACTCTTTACTACTTCTCAAAATCATTCGAATGATTTTTTCGATTCATTCGATTCTTAAAATCACTCGATTATGCCCATCACTAAGTAGAATAAGTCACCAATTTTATTTACAACAAGCTTAATGGCACCGTTTGTGTATTCTATGGTCACTCAATCAATCATTTTTGCCACAAATATGAGGTTCGTTTGGAGGTCAGGTTCATTTAAGGTATCTTTTAATGTGATCGAATCTATCACATGATTTGCGGTAACGATTCTCCCGTCACCTTTCACTTTTATTTGCGTGACACTGTCATCGACAAGTTTGATATTCCCATGCATTTTCTTCACTCGCGTGAATGCATGTTCATTGTTGCATAAGTGAGAAGTGCAGCCATAATCAATGCACCAAAGGTTGCTTATATCACATGATTTTGGAATTTCTCTGTCGATGAAAAAAAATTAGCCTCGTCAGCTTTATTTGCCGTTTGTTCGCTCAACTTCTTTTTAAAGAAACAATCGGCCCTCCTATGTGTCCTTTCTTTTTGCAAAAGCCGCATTTGCAGTTTAGTTGTGGATTTTTCTTACGTTTATGTTCAGATCCAGCGCTATTGTTCGCGCCACCTTTCAATCTGTTTATGAACTGTTTGCATGACTTGACAAACATGGCGGTGTTGTATTCTAAACAATCCTGGAGGCTACTTAGCACATACTACAACGTGATAACTTGCTATAGTTTCAGTTTACACTACGTACTGAAGAGACTTGTTCACTTTCATCACTGATACAATTTTTATGTCCACACCCACTGTCCTTCACACTGGCGTGTATATCCCAGTGTAGCCAATCACTCGACAACACATTTCCTCACATTCATAACAGGCGGCACTTCCATCTTCCTGAGCTCACAAGTTATGTTGTTCAAAGACTTTCACTTTCAATGTCTCAGCATCTGGTAAATTATCACGTGATTGGATTGGACATCGAAAGTTGTCGTGCTGGGGAGACTATTTAGTGGCATGATTATCAACAAGTTACCATTTATGTCCACTTCCATTGCTTGAAGTTTATATACAGCGTCAAAAAAAAATCCAACGAGATGTTCCATCCCATCATCGTCATCCTACATCTTATGTTGCGTGAGATGTTTGAGAAAAGTTGCCTTGCGAGCGGACCCCTTTGATGCTTAGATTGATTCTAGCTTGACCCATACATTGCGTGAAGTAGTGCAACCCCGAATATGTTTTAATTCAGATGGATTGATGGACAAGATCAAATCCGCTTTTGCCTTCTGATCGGCTGCTAGCTTTATGCGTGGCAACAAGCACCACGTTTTCCCCAATCACTTCAGATTGTATTATTTCTCCTGAGACATATCCCCATGTATCATTTTTATGAGCAAGGCTTCAGCTTGTATTTTAAACGTATCGTATTTGTTGTGTGAAAACATCTCAAGTTGTGTTGAATGCATCGCGTTCACGTGCGCCATTTTTTTTAGACTAACAAGTCATTTAACTTCCACACCTTTTGATTTATAACTTTTCGGTTAATCAAAGTATTGTTTCGTTACCAAACGCGTATCTCGCGTCACCTGAGCCCACAACTTGTTAGGCAGAGTAATGATCAAAATATACAATATGTATAGTTTTGTTCGGGCTGCAACCAGTGATCTCTATACTATACTGGATGGATGTAAACACACGCCTTGCAACGGACCAAATCGTGACGATAAAGTTAGTCGTTTTTGTTAGCGAGGGGATAGATTTAACGATTTTTTCAATGTTCTCGTATAAAAACATGCACCTGGCGAATAAAAGTATTTTCTTTTAATAGTGAAGTTTTATACCCCACTAGACTGAAGACACATTCACATTAAAAGAAATACAATACAGTTTTAAATATAATATTGTACAAACCAGAATAAAATCTTTAATATATTAAAATATGTAGCTAGCACCCACGTTGTTTACATTATGTCAACACTACAATATATTTAAAATAGTTTATTAGTCTATATAATGGTTTCAGAAACAATATTATATTTAAAGTTCGATAGCCAAAATGAAAAACGTAGCTTCAAACTTAATTACATTCGTTCGAATGACAAACTTTGTGTAGTAGTTTTACATTCAAATTATCATAAAGTTATAGGCTTGTATATAGTAATACTATATTACAATAGATTTAAAGTTGGCTTTTAACTTGTATAGTATATTGCTTTCAGAGGCCATATTATATTTAATGTTTAATAACTATAAGGGTGACCTAGTGTTCTAGGGGTAAGGTGTCAGACTTCTGTGCTGGGAGTCCGAGGTTCAATCCTCGGTCCCGGCACAGATATATCTGATTACCAAACCCTTCCTTCACCTCTGACAATACGTGTATTAATCACAACTTGTGAATATGGGGAATGCCAGGCCTCCACCATGGTTCGAATTCCACGTTAAACTGTAGGTCCTCCATTTCAACTCACAATCACCCAACCATTACACATTAGCGTAAGTGCGTATAGCTCTAACGGGTAGTAAGACGCGGTGCTAATTAATATAATAATAAAATTGCCTATTAAACTTAGTTTTAATGGTTTTACTAGCCAATGTTTCTTTTGAAATTTCAAACACCTGATTGGTTAAGCCTTAACATAGGTATTGTTTGTACACTATTAAGCACTTTTGTTTGTATTCATTATTTATTCTTAAAACCTGGGATATGAACTGTGGTGGCCACAACTGGTGAAATGCCCATACAAATATAATGCTACCCCCCTTTCCTATACTAGGGTGAGGATGACTGGAAAATCAGGAGAAATGGCCTAATTTTAATAACATATATTTATTTGTCTTAAACAATGAAAAGGTACACATAAAAGAATATAAACAACCGTGGAGCGTGAAGCGCGTCTTCCTTCCTAATACGAAATAGTTCCATTTAGATTACGTAGACCATAACTCAACAATGCAACAATGCGTGATGAACATAATTAAACATGTCAGACAAAAATCCCACTTGACTTATAACAAAGTCCAAGGTCCTAGGTTCGAAGAACATCCAATCCAATGAGGTGATCTTTAAAGTTTATAATATTCAAAGGTCCTGCGTAGCATACATGCGTTAAGCGCTCATAACCCCCACCAAATACCATAACGTTATACAATAATAACGAGCATTAGTGGAACAAGTCCCAATCTATTATACTAGTGTCCTGTCTCTTAATATAATTTAATCTACCCAGACGACAGCTAATCCTAAGCATACTCATGAATATACACTAGATGGGAACAAAGCCCAAGGCGCGGAGTTTTATTTTGCGCATTCATTACAACGTAAATAAACCAGTAAGGCCAACAGGCGCAATAAATAGGGCTGGAGCCCACTAAGACGGCAGAAAGGCGACGACATTTAGATAACTGCGAGAAGCGCATGACGTATTATGTTTACATTATTAAACTAAGATCAGGTGAGCCAAACCATAATTTAGAAAGTTCCCCCATTACGCCGAAATATAATTTTGATACAGACAATAATAATAATAATCCCCTGCCCTACGTCACCGTTCTCACCTCGATAGGCTGGTGGTGTAGTGAGTGACCATAGACCACTAGCGTACCACTATATATACAAAGTTAAAGTTAACAGAGAGGGGGAGGGACGCGAGGAAAGGGAAGGAAAGAGAAGCGAGAGAACAGGATGACGAGATGGTCCGAGCAACGTGTCGAACATCCTAGAACCTTGACGTGGCCGGAAGAAGTAACTATCTTCCTTTGTTTCTCGCCAGTCTCGGGTTTGACGCTAGGTGGCGCCCGTCGAACGCTCCGTCAGTCTGTCGGGTTGTTTGGAGTGAGTTGGTCGGTGCTAGTGCCATGCGTTGCTTCTTGTCTTGAAGGTTCGGTGAGTGCTCCCCATTCGATTAAGCCATAACTCGTAAGTTGTTACATCATGTTTTGTAACTTGTTACAATAATTACAAATGGTGTTGTCTTTAACTTGAAACAAATTACACCCCATTAAAGAATATAAAGCTGGCTATTAAGGTATATAATAATACCCTGGGATACTTAAAATATATATTTTTTTAAATAAGATTTGATTAAAAGTGGCCACAACTGGTACACCTACCCTAACGCTAAACTATGTCTATGCCGGATATCAAGTCATATTTCCCCATTATATGGCTTTTAGGGGTGGTTTCAACCTCAATACAGGGATAAAATGCACCTTTGCATGGAATAGCTGTGCTCTAAAATTCTTTGCAGTCATTTATATTGATTTTTTCCTCCAGAGGAGGTTTCAACAGGAGCTTTAAAATGTGTGATAGGGCGTATCATTTTGGCCTTAAAACTCATGTTTGACAAAGTTTTTTGACCTCAACAGCCCACGTCAGGATCCAGGATGGTGAGTTCTCAAGGATTCCTTCTTTGTTGACAGTCCCACCCTTCAACCTCCCACATGAATTTAAGCCCTTCTGAGGTTTTGTGAAGGTGATGTGACTATCCCTCCCCACCCCTTTTCGTTCTTCCACGCAATTGACCGGCGCAGGCTGGAGTTACTGATACCTGCCGCTAGAGCTGTGCCAAACGAGGTGGCGGGAAACTGGTCCGTCACTCGTGGGAACGATAGAGAACGGCTAGCTTGCAATGCGCAAGGGAGGTACGGGCCAAAGAAAGAGGAGAGCTTGCATGCTTTTCGTTGATGTCAATAATAAGAGAAAAAAACTGTGATCTCAAGAGTAACAGGTGTGTTTCATGGTAGCAGAACATGGTTTCGTTCCACGTCCTCAAAAGAATAAATCAGCTTTAACGATTATCAACCGCCAAGCAGGCGCATTCGACAGTTCCGAAAGTCAGACCAACAACTCAACACATGCAAAGTCCGGTGGGGCACCTTTAACAGCGTGAATAATATGCCTAAACAACACCCAACCCTTGAGCAGCTCTACTTCAACTTTAACTTAAACCACAGCCGGGGACTTCACACAACACCCAGTCCTTGATAGGGTCGACTTCAACTTCAACCAAAACGTGGAACAAACTACAACAAAAATCAGGGCGGCAACAACCACATCCAACGGGGGCAATTTTCCATTGCCAGAGGGGCTGTCCAACAACATCTTTCTTGGGCGTGGCTATCTTGCCACCCAGTCCTTAAAGGAGAAAATAATCCACAACGGGGGACTTCAGTCACTACAAGACGAGGCCGCAGCATCAGCAGTCAACTGGGGTGATTTTTCCGTGGCTGGAGAGGACGGTGATAACAAACCTA